>APFE030256090.1:6734-22125 GCA_000404065.3 Pinus taeda
TATATATATCATAATGTTGGAAAACTCTCAGATTTTTCCTTCTGGCGGGTTTTTCCAAATTTTCAGATCCGAGTCAAGTTTATAATTGTACGAATTTTGGAAAAGTTGCAATTTGTTAATTTTTTATGACCTCTTTGATTTTTTGGCGGAGTTTTGTAATATACTTTGCAGATATGTCTGTATGCTTTTGAATATCTACGATTGAATTTGGTGATCTAAGCAGCTTCTTTTTGCATTGGCAAAAGCACAATGATGTCCATCGAGAGATGTGAATATTTGTCAGGCCAAATGTGATGCAAAAAGACTTTATGGGGCTAGGGAAGGAAGAATTGGAATAGATGAAGGAGCAATTGTTAATTTACTCAGTGAGAGAAATCTAAACCATCTACGAGTGGAATTCGGATACTACAAACAATTTTACGGTCACGATATTCTGAAGGTAAGTAAAAAATCATTGACAAATAAAAAGTGTCATATCAGTAGTTTCGAAAAGATCCTTAAAATTACTTAATTTGCAGGCATTGAGGAGGGAAACATCTGGGAAATTTGAATACGATCTCCGTATTATAATCAAATGCATTTGCTACCTAGCCAAATATTTCTCAAAGGTATTTATATTAGCCATTTCAAATAGTTCATATAGATTTATCTCCTTAAATCAAGTTTTTTTTTTTAGTAAACAGAGATCGAAAATTAAGGGGGGCGAGCCCTTCTAGCCTATGTACTCTGTAAACTCCCGTTACCATATCCATGAAGAAAATGAAACCAACACATTAAACAGAAAAGGGAATCCATGTTACTAGATGGAGAGTCCAATAAATTAGGTATTTAATCTGATTATTATTTATGTATATTAAAATACAGCTCTATATTAATAGAGGTCTATCTTAACTAGAGATGATAGTCTATTCTTAATTCTTAATAGAAAATTGGCATTTGAGGCTATGAATGGATGTTGAAATGACCCTACAAATGGCCTTAAGAAAAAGAAGAGGTATTAATGAAAAAAGGAAGAGCATTAAGTCAATGGTTAAAGTACTCCAATTATATTGGTGAAAGAAGCATGGATGTAACCTTAAAATATTAGTTAAATCCCACCTAAACAATAAAAAAATCCGAATCAAAAGAGAGAGAAACATTGTTTTCAAACATCAAAACTTTCCCATGGTCATTGGTGGTAAAAAGTTGTGATCAACAATGGTGAATGAAATCTGAATCAAAAGAGAGAGAAACATTGTTTTCAAACATCAAAACTTTCCCACGGTCATTGGTGGTAAAAAGTTGTCATTGGTGGCAAAAAGTTGTGATAAAAAATGGTGAATGATGATACAAAAATATCAATGTGTGTTCCATTCAACTCTGGATTCAAGAACATGTCCAAAACTAGTCAAAAAAAGTCAAAATCGTCTTATTCAATGTAGCTCAAATTAGACCAAACAGAAACAATACTACAACAATACATCATTTACTAAGCGGGATGACGGTCTCGGGATGACGATCTTAAATGCTTAAGACATATTGATCAATGACATCTTCAATTAGATAGAATATTGTATTGTATTTTTTAGTTAAAAATAAAAACTGACAAAAACCCAATACAATATGCATTGCAGCGATAATAATAACTCTAATTATTTGATTGCAGTGATAATAATAATTCTTTGATTCACACCTCTAAAAAAATATTCCTGTTGAAAAGATTGCACAATCAAATATTACTTAACCTTTAACTCTTGGATGCACATATCTCAAAAAAACTATAAGAGATTGCTCAATACACTGCTAGTCAACGTTTAGCGGTTAGATGCACACCTTTCAAACAAATATTTCTAATTGCTAAATCAACTGCTCGTCAACCATTAACTGTTAAATGCACACGTTTCAAACAAATATTTCTAATTGCTAAATCAACTACTCATCAACCTTAACTCTTAGATGCACACGTCTCATAAAAATATTTAACCTTCCTAAGCTGTCTACCCACACGATTTAATATATAGTATTCATGTGGATGAAATCGCATCCTACAGACTGAGAATATAAGAAAGATTGAAGTAACATATATTAAAATACAGGTCTATATTAACAGAGGTCTATCTTAACTAGAGATGATAGTGTATTCTTAATTCTTAATTTTTAATGGAAAATTGGCATTTGAGGCTATGAATGGATGTTGAAATGACCCCCACAAATGGCCTAAAGGAAGAGGTATTAATGAAAAAAAGAAGAGAAACTAATGAATGCATTCCTAAGAAATCATGTTGAATCCTCTGTGTAGCCATATCCATTTAACATTCATATATGACTTGTAATTTGATGGGTAGAATATCAAAGTGATGGTTTCATACAATCCTAGCCAAGTAGTGATGGGTTTTTTATTTGTGATTTGCTTTACAACTAACGAATCAGCAAGGACCATTATTTTTTACCTAGAAATTGAATCCTTTCCTTATTCGGGAATTTGAGTATATTCAAACCATGTACCTATATCAAGAATCTAGCTGTCAAGTACATCTACATTGCAAATTCCATAATAGATCAAGATCTTACATTTAGAAAATTAAGAAAATAGATTCTAACTAAGATGACATTAACTTTTTCAGTTAACATGGAAATGATGTTTGCCAACTTGGCTACTCTTTATGTAAATGTGATAATTTCCACAACTCTTGTGTTATTCATTCTAACTGGAAAATGAACATGAAAACATAAAGAGACTTCAATAGAGTACAACACTCTATCATAGTTGATTAGAATGTAATTTTGAGTTTCACTTACAATAAGAAGGGAAAATACAAAATTTCTTGTACTTAAAAATAAATCAGGTTGCAAACTTTGAGCTGATAATTCAAGTCCATGTGGCACAATATTCAATGAAATTTTGTTATTTTCTCATTTTATCATGCTTTGTATTTCCTAACCCCTAGGTCGGTTCTTCAGAAACAGAAGTTCCATAAGAATTATCCACAGCAGCTTGTTTAGTGCAGGACCCCTTAATATTTGCATCATCTGAATCGCTGATGGTCGGTTTCTTCTTCAAAGGGTGAATAGGACTACACTGCATTAGAAAGGAACCCACATGAATCAACTCCCCCTGTTGCCGACCTAAACAACTTGGATGACCTGAGAATCCAAGTGGATTTTTGCTAGAGAACAAAAATCTATTCAGAGGCGCGTATTCTCTTCCATGCAAACAAGAAGTCATGAAAACAGCCATAGAGGGAAACAGATTCCACAGGTCTGCAAAGCAATTCAATAATAACAAAAAGGGGAAGCTCACTCACCGGTAATCGTCAACCCAAAGGATTTTTGCAGAGAATTAGCTGACCATATTCTTTTACTCCTATGTGGCAATGATAAAAACTGCATCCCACATTGCAATCAAGGAAATTGACTCGTTACGTTTAGGCCTCTGAATAGAAATTCCTTATCCTTGTAAAAGTGATTTAGATATAACACTGATTTTCCACTGAGAAGCTTGAAAATACATCTCTCCCTATCTCGGCTTAGGCCCTTCCTTCCTGCAAAATATCTTCTGAATTATCCTCACATTGCACTCAGGGCCTAAAA
This sequence comes from Pinus taeda, assembly GCA_000404065.3. Lineage (NCBI taxonomy): Eukaryota > Viridiplantae > Streptophyta > Pinopsida > Pinales > Pinaceae > Pinus > Pinus taeda. The sequence continues at coordinate 10,305 of APFE030256090.1, forward strand.
TTAAATTCTATCTATGGTTAAACCCATCTTTGATCGAATTTGTTACTTACAAATACAAGTGGAAATTTAGACTCATAGATGGATTACGGTCCCCTTTATGTTGCCAACAAAGCTCCTCTTATCTTAGAGGATAGGTGAGACTGAATTGGATATTAAAAAACTCACTGACCCCTTTAAGCACAGGAGCGACAGCTATAGAATTCACTAACTCAGCTATCATACACATTCATATTCTAAGATGATTAGCACACAAAACACTTATTCTCAAACTGTTCATAAACAATCAACAAAGTGGCTTGAGTTCAAATAATAGTTTTCAATTGGTTGGTATCAAAATACCGAAGATATGTATAGCAATGAAAAAAAATGGACGAAAGAATGTTCATTTAAGGGAAAGTTATTGAAAATAAATACACAAGGAACCACCTTATGCTACCATAACAATTAAACCAACACAACAAATGGATTCAGAGAGCTAGAAAAGTCACTTGTTGCCCAAGGACCCCTTAATATTTGCATCATATGAATCGCTAATGGTCGGTTTCTTCTTCAAAGGGTCAATAGGACTACACTGCAATAGAAAGGAACCCACCTGAATCAACTCCCCCTGTTGCCGACCTAAACAACTTGGATGACCTAAGAATCCAAGTGGATTTCTGCTAGAGAACAGAAATCTATTAATAGGCGCATATTCTCTTCCATGCAGACAAGAAGTCATCAAAACATCCATAGAGGGAAACAGATTCCACGGGTCTGCAAAGCAATTCAATAATAACAAAAAGAGGAAGCTCACTCACCGGTAATTTGGTAGATTCAAAACGTATGTAGAATTTTACTACAGTAAATGTTAATTTAGTATTGTGATGTATGAGAAAAACACTCTTAATTCCATCAAATATTGAAGCTCGCCCTTAATGACTATGACAACTATTGTTTACATAGGAATATAAATTCAAAATGGAAACCATTGCAAGATAGAGGTATTCACCAAAAACAAAAACGAAATAACTAAGCCAAAATCAAGAAACAACTAAAACATGTGTGAATCCAAGTTCTAAGCACCATTTCAGTCGAAGTGATTATAAACTGTAGACCAGTAGATAACGACATTTGTGCTGACTAGAAGGAAATATTTTCAAATAAAAATAAGTGTAAATGAGAGAACAATTATTTGGTAATTCATGATACAGTCATCTTCTAAGTTTCAGGACAGTTTGAACAATAGGAACTATATCATAACAATCATAAAATGAAAGCCTTACTATTTTTCGTATGTAGTTCATGAACTCATGATGCATTAAAATTTAGAATAATAACCATTCAATTCAAAGGAAAACCTTTACAACAATGGAGGAAAAAGGAAACACTTCTAGGTAATCGTAGCAGATAGTCTATGTATAGATTCTCCCGCAATAAAACCAGGACTCGAAATCCTACTAGCTCAACGAGGGGTGAGAGTCCCTCAAAAGGGGAAAACCCAAAAAGGGTTTAGTAAAAAAAAGGTTTTATATAAGAAATAGAATAAATATATAGTGTTCAAGCTGAAATAGGCAATTGCCGAGTGACGTCATTCCTGTAAGGATTGTGGAAAACACAGAAAATTGTTTCCAGTAATCAAGATAAGTTCTCTTTCACATAAATAGAAGAAATTTAGTTGGAACTCCGTCAAGCAACCATAGACAGGTAGGGAACCAACTTGGAAATGAGAATAGAAAACCAATGAGGAAAATTTTAATCCCGACGACACTATGAGCATTGCACAAAATAATCAGAGTAAACATATGATATACCTAAGTACCAACAAAGATATCTACGTGCATAAACACCACTGGAACAAGTTAATATTTGCATAATTTGAATCGCTAATGGTCGGTTTCTTCTTCAAAGTGTCAATAGGACTACACTGCAATAGAAAGGAACCCACATGAATCAACTCCCCCTGTTGCCGACCTAAACAACTTGGATGGCCTAAGAATCTAAGTGGATTTCTGCTAGAGAACAGAAATCTATTCAGAGGCGCATATTCTCTTCCATGTAGAAAAGAAGTCATCGAAACAACCATAGAGGGAAATAGATTCCACGGGTCTGCAAAGCAATTCAATAATAACAAAAAGAGGAAGCTCACTCACCAGTAATCGACAACCCAAAGGATTTTTGCAGAGAATTAGCTGACCATATTGTTTTACTCCTATGTGGTAATGATGAAATCTGCATCCCACATTGCAAGAAAGGTAATTGACTCGTTACGTTTAAGCCTCTGAATAGAAATTCAGTTCCTTATCCTTGCGAAAGTGCTTTAGATATAACACTGATTTTCCACTGAGAAGCTTGAAAATACATCTCTCCCTATCTCGGCTGAGGCCCTTCCTCCCTGCAAAATATCTTCTGAATTATCCTCACATTGCACTCAGGGCCTAAAATTAAATTCTATCTATGGTTAAACCCATCTTTGGTCGAATTTGTTACTTACAAATACAGGTGGAAATTTAGACTCATAAATGGATTACGGTCCCCTTTCGGTTGCCAACAAAGCTCCTCTTATCTTAGACGATAGGCGAGACTGAATTGGATATTCAAAAACTCACTGACCCCTTTAAGCACAGGAGCGACAACTATATAATTCACTAACTCAGCTATCATACACATTCATATTCTAAGATGATTAGCACACAAAACACTCATTCTCAGACTGTTCATAAACAATCAACAAAGTGGCTTGAGTTCAAATAATAGCTTTTGAATTGGTTGGAATCAAATACCGAAGATATGTATAGCAATGAAAAAAATGGATGAAAGAATGTTCATTTAAGGGAAAGTTATTGAAAATAAGTACACAAGGAACCACCTTATGCTACCATAACAATTAAACCAACACAACAAATGGATTCAGAGAGCTAGAAAAGTCACTTGTTACCCAAGACATTGTCTACACCATACAGAGTGATAGATAACAAGATGCCATTGGGTTCCTTACCTATGATAGAGTTGGTGGACAAAGTCTTCTGAATGAAAGAATCAGGATAATTCTGCTGATATGTGAGGCTTCTAGAATCCCCGAAAAGACCCTTAGAAAATAACAATCATATAAAACCCTACTTCTGCATTGCAAAATATGATACCTATACCCAACAATTTTCAAATCAACCGAGTAAGGTTCACACCTACTCTTAATAACATGTTGATATTCACAAATTAAAGTAGGAAAATGAGTGGAGCCAAAATAAACCTAAATTCTAGCTCTAAGATGCAATACCTATACACAATAGTCTTTAGATCAACCAAGAATATTGAGAAAGCAAAGTTCACCTACTCTGGAAACATGTTGACATTCAAATATGAACAACACAGAAAGCAGCCATATATCAGGAGAGAAATCTCCAGTTCCGTATCTGTTGGGTGCGGTGCGCGCCATGCTTGTGCTCATAGGATTTGCTCTCATTATTCTTGCATGGTCCTACGTCAGGGACTACACTGCAGGAAACCCTGAGGATGGAGGCGATGGGCAGAACGAGAGGAAGGGCGATATGGCAGAGATTTCAAATCAAAAGGATGAAATGAGAGATATTGTGATTATGGCGAGGAATGAGGAGCCGACCTTCATTGCTAAACCCACCTCTCTGGCCTCTGGAGCTGTTAATTAAAATCCCTACCACTCTATATGTTCAGGTTCTACTTCTAACTCTTCTCTTTTTGGTAGTATAGATTTATGAGTTGGAGCTCTGCAAGAATATTGTTATTAAGAAGACAGAGCACCAGTGCGGGAGATTAAATTGAAGAGCTGAGAAATTGCAGCCTTTTGTACATCATGTGGAATTGGTAAAGATGGGAAATGTTATGCGTAATTTCTGACCAGCTAAATTCAGGCTTTCGTTGAAAGTCTAATGCGCAGAAATTTATGGTTATGGTAGGTGAAATGACTGAGTGCGGGTTGAGAATGACTGAGTTGAAATCGAGGAAAGATAATAGGCCATTTTGTTGATCGGTTTTTTTTTATGGAATTGTATTTCTTCATCAACTTTTCTTATCAGTCCTGATTTTAATATTGAAGTCCTGATTTTATTATTAAAGTAGTCTTGGTTATGAATCTTACAAACTTTTACACAGTATACTATGTTATTCTTGTAGAATAGTAATATGGTTGATAAATATTAATGGTCATTTAAATATTTACGTGCCTTTTAATGTATTTAATGCTGAGAATTCTTAAAGTGAAAACAGAGTAGAAAACACATTGCATGAATTTCAAAATAGAGAGTAAATTGGAAACCCGCGATTATATATATTCAATTATATAAACCACAAAGAATATTATGAAATTAGGAAATCTAGATCATGTACAGGTATTTCTTTTTCTAAATGGAAATTTTGTTTTTTTATATTTATTTTATAAATAGTATATGTATTTAGGTTTATATATATAATATAATATAATATATATATATATATATAATAAATAGTTTAATAATTAAATTAAATGGTTGGTAAAAATAGATAGCATAATCAATAGTTAATATCCAAACATTACAGATATATTGTAAAATTAAAAACATAAAAAAAATATTATAACTTTATTTTCAATTATGATGATTGTTATTATTAATTATAAAAAAATAATATATAAGTTAAAAATATCCATCTAACAATATTTTTAACTTTGGAGACTCACTTTATTACTATAGAGATTTTTAATTTGAAAATAGGTTTTGTTAGAGTACTATGGGCCAAGACTGATATGCCCAAAAAACCTTAACTCATTTTAAATTACATTTGTACATATGGCATATTTTTAATTAATCAATTTAATTAAAAGAGAAATAAAAACCTAACTACTTTGTAAATAAATCTCAAAATTTAATTTCTAAATACTACTAAAAATATTCTAAAATATTTTATGGATTCAAAAACACGAAATTAATGAGAGTTTGATTACAAAAACTATCGAAAATAGAGATTCAACAAATTATAACATGACAACAGGTAATTCAAGTTACCAGGGAAATGATTAAAAACAACATGATCAACACATAAAACACATGCAGATAGAGGAAGGAGATACCTTTTGAAAACGAAGTATTTAAACAAAGAGAAGTGAAAATAAGATGACCGAGACCGTGGATAATACAACATATCAAAATGTCTCAGATAAGCTAGTGACGTTGGATTCTACCATCGTTTGAAAGGTAGGATTTTGCAATTTCAAAGCAAGGACTACAGGAACGCTGGATGAGATGCATATCGAAATCAAGATGGAAAACTCTTACATGGATGTCGGAGTATGCCACTACCAAGATAAATTCACCTAATTCACCTTCTCCCTGATTCCAATTTTTTTTCTACTAATGATTTATCGCTAGTTTTTTTTGCTCTCTATCTATAAAAATCACTATTTCTATCTTCTCATAATATCTTGCTTATTACAGAATTTGCGTAATGAACTAGGAATAATTGGCATTTCTACCTTTTGAATATTATGTAAATATACTTAGAATGTGTGCATATAGATTGGATAACTAAATATAATGACAATATGTATGATTGCGGAGTCTAAGGGACTTGCATCAGATTCTGAATGGCTGATATATGCTGCTGTATATGATGCTGCAACATGAAGTTTATCTAAATTTTTTGAATAAATATATCGCTTTTTTCATACGGAAAAAAATCTAGATCCAGAATTAAAATTTAGTTGGATCTAGATTTATTATTATCTTTTAAATAATTATACTATAATAATAAAAATTAAATTACCCATAGATAATTGACTTATTTTCCATGCCATTTGTTTGTCGAGTCTTCACATGGTTGAATCTTGGCCATGCAGTGATCCGATACACTACATTCTGAACACAGGACATCGAAAAAGCAGATGGGTATATCTCATCTCTCACGGCGATCCACTTTATTTTTAGGTCGTACTTCCATGTGCAATGTCCAATGGGAAATCAAGACTCACTCCTAAGTCATTTTTCCTTTCAGTTCGAGGTATTGTAAGTCGTTATTAATTTATTTTTTTAAACACCGGTTGTAGCTTTTGAATTTATTTGTTTAAATATAAAAAAGCGAGAAAACATTTAATCCGATGAACCGTTTGATTTTATAAAAACTAATTACAAGTTATTAAACAAATATGCAATATGCAGTTAAAATGTCTATGTTTGGATTTCTCGATTTGAAGCTTCTTGCATTTCAAAATGGCATCAATACCTCAAAAGGAAATTGAAGGGATGGCTCTCAGTTTTTCTAAGCAATGTTTGGACATCAAATAATGCTGAGAATATACTCCAAGTATTGAGTGACATTTAATTCAAATTTAGAGATAGTTGAAGTTAATGGAAGGTGACCACAGATGTCAGTGGTAGATGTATGGATTACAGCATCCTTGCAGTAAGCAAGTACCAGTATTGCTAAACACAGGTATTCCGGATAACTCTCAACTGTCCCCTTGACCACTCAAGGCACGTATACACAATTACAAGCCCATACGAAACTATCAAAGTTGTTCTTAAAAGGATGTCATGATATTATGCAGCATCTCTTGAGTTTTATGACATATGTTACTTGTAAAATCCATAGTTTCGTCCCGTCCTAATAAAATCAATTACCCAGAATGATATCGAGGTGGAGACCGTGAGTTGAAACATCCCCCACTGTTGAGAAGGTCATCATTGAGATGAGTTGTTATTGGTTATTTATGAATTAACGGGTGGAGCGCTACACAAAATTTAAGGGGCTAATATTGATAAGTAGGATAATTTTTTTTGCTTTTTTCAAAAAAAAATATATACGGAGACTATATAAAATGCAGTTGTCTATAATGTGACTTTTTGAAAGCCTTTTTGGTGGGTTTTTCCGATCAAAACCTAGTAGTAATTTATTGGAATTGCAAGTTTGATAGCTAGTTTCTGCACAATCAAAGCGTCTGAGGGGTTTTTCAGGGTGCTGAATCCAAATATGCAGTTAAAAAACCATTTTAACTGCAACAAATCAAAATTTAACTTCAATTTCTTCCGCCAGATTTCGTCACCGGAATCTCCAAAAATTCGCATTATACACAACTCCATATAAAATTATTGGAATTTAAATACTTCTACAAAAATATTGTCAATCATTTTACAAGTGGTATATTGGCCAAAACTTTAAAATAAGTTTCTATCTTTAAAATTTTACCTGGCAAACACTTTGGGAGTTGTTGGAGCATTGTTAGGCTGTGAACAAATATGTATTATCGTAAAGGAGGCTGAAACCCATGGATAATCCAGTGTTCTATGCCACTTTTCACATGGACATTGTTTGTAACTGTGATTAATCGTTGGAGGAGGGGGGCGCCTGTAAGGCTGCTACTTACCAAAATCCTGGGTAGTCTATTCCTTTCTAGTGTGCGTGGACAAAGCGCAGTTACAACATATTTTTTTGCACTTATTGAATGCAATGAAGTAAATTAAAGTTGTGACAATGCTTGTTGCATGTGGAAAAGTCATGGAGAGATCGACTAGAGGAGCCTGTGGTATCTGCTGAGATTCCACTGTGTGGATTAGAGAGCCCTCCCATTTTGAGATACGGCTTACAGGATCGTGTAAAACCGTGGGTTGTGTGAAGACTATAGAGAGTGGACCAAATGTGCAATACACCCAACCATTTGCAAAGTCTATACCCTCACGAGAAGAAGGTGATAAGGAGGATAATACTTTATAGGGAAAGGGTGGCTGAAATGGATGGCAACCGATATGTAAAATCTAGTGAGTCCTTCTAAGAAGGAATTGGGAAATCCTATGCAGAAAATGAATTAAAAGTTGAAAAATAAAAAACAAAATCCCAATATACAAGGGAGATGAAAAGCTACAAACAGCATAGCTACAGAAGAGGAAAATCGGAGAAAAAAGCAACAATGCTACGTTAGTTAGTTTAACCCTTCTTCCTTGGTCAAGATACAAGAATGTTTAAAATTAAATATAACGTGTAGGGGAAACACATATCTACTTAAGTGAGAACAAGTCCACAAAAGTTAAAACGTGAGACAGTTCGGAGGGAACTCAGAATATTTGCCAAGTATGTGAGTCAAGAAGTAGAGACTGAACACTTCCTGCTAGCAACCTCAGTCTGCAACTTCACAATTGCTATTGTTGTGCTTGCTATCCAATAGAAAATCTAAATCCAAAGAAGGGAAGGGGAAAAAGAAAGATGAATTCTATTTCAAAGAGGGCTTCTTGTATGGCTGCTCTGGGAGCAATTGAGGGTTTCAGAATCTTCACAAATCAGAGAGCCTTCAATTTCAAGAATGTACTAATACTGCCCAAGTTATTCTCTATTTCTCCTCATACATTTGGGATGGATTCTACCACTGCCATTGGCGCTGCTGCTGTTGCCCTGAAATCTGCTATTGTTTCTTCGGTTTCTGAAGCGAATCTGACTCCTCATGTTCAAGAAGCAGCAGAAAATACAAAGAAAGAAGAATTAAAGGATGATTCATTGAGATGCGTGATGTTTCTTAGTTGCTAGACTTGAAACTGAAATTGAAATACTCTTCAATTCCGTCATGATAGAGAGGTATCGAGAGAGGGATCGATCACCCGCTGAAGCCGCAGTAAAATGAAAGAACGCAGAATTAAAGGACAATTCATTGTGATGCGCAGTTTATCTCAGCTATTAGGCTCCAAACTGAAATTGGAACACAGTTCAGTTGGGTCAAGAAAGAGAGGCACAGGGAAAGGGATCGATCACCCGTTGGTGCTGCAGCATGAAGGTCGGCCAACGGCGAGAATATAAGATGTATTTTATGAATGTATTTTGTAAATGAATGAATTGATTGCAGTTCTATGGGTTCAAAGGACACACAATTTTGGTAATAAAGGTTCTCTTTTTTTATCTCATCTCTGGTTGACCGCCAGTGTCATTTCATTTCATTTCATTACTAAAGTACATCGGTCGTTGAAACTTATGAACCATTATCATTCTGGAATCTTCTCTTCATGGGCTTGCTCTGAACTTCCACAAATATTGCAATCCCCGGGTGAGTAACTACCTGGGTGGTTTGCGAGAGTGTCTTTTTATCATATAATTAATATCGTTTTTCCTCGGGTGTTAATTTCTACCCAAATGAGTTAAGTATTTTTAGCGACAGTGAAAGCAAATTGCAAGAAGTAAATCTCAGAGGAATATAGAAATGTAATTTCAGAAATGCGAAAGGAAATTCAGAGACAAACTAAATGCAGGGCAAAGGGACTGGGAACTTCTATTAACTAGAATTGAGACTAAATAAAAAAATTACAAGTACTTGAATTCAAATCCCTTTACACTATTTCGATAACAGGAATTTAAGCTAGTTGTGACCTTGTCCAATTTTGGAATTCTTAATTGAAAGTACAGAAGTTGAAATATCTATCCACATCGGAAAACGATTTGTATTGGAAAGAATTCGATAGGAAAAAGTATTTCAAGATTGACAGACGGAAGGCATCGCAGGAAGGACCTAATCATGATGCATCTTAGGGACGAATTGCTTTAAAAGTGCTGAACAGGTGTAGCGGAAAAGACCCACAGGGGTGGCCGAGTTAATAGGCTAATGTTTTATATTTCAAAAAGCGTTAAAAGAGAAATGTTATAGACTTTATCTTCTTCGTTCATATAGACTTTATCTCTGCATGACTTTTTATACTCCTATAAAAGCTTTACTCACAAATTCTGATTCCTATTCTTTCTCACAGATTGACGTAAAAAACAAAAATTCCTATCCCTATTTCTTAGCCGGCCCATCGATACGCAAGTCCTCCAGCTAAAAAATTTACAAACTAGATAAAATGACGTAAAATAAAAAGAAAACACAGGCAAATTTTGAAATAAAATTTCATAATTCTACAACTCTTACCTGGCACTGACAACACCCGAATTCCACTTTCTACAGCACTGCCATTAGCCCTCTTATGAGGTAGAAGGCTTGCATGCATTAAGGGAAGCCAGACCTGAAAACGAGAAAGCAACACAGAACGCAAGCCCAGTGAGAAAGAGAGGCATGCAAGAAGGGAAACTAGCCCTGAAAACGAGAAAGCTACACAGATTATAGGAAATAAGGAAGCGAGATTTAATAAGTTTACAGTAAACTTCATGAAATTGATGGAGAAACTCGAGGCCAATCGTTGCACCTCTCCTTTGCTGGCTCTCAAAGCCTCAAGTTGCAGCAACAATGTCTCCTTTGCTGGCTGTCAAAGCCAAAGTTCAAGTAACAATGTCTTGAAATGTGAAAATCAGCGCACTGCTCTCTCGGGTATGCACCGGCTAAGGATGGTGTTATTTACAATACTTGAGCTTACAATACTAATGTTGCATGCATGCAAAAGGATATGTGGAAAGGTCCTTGCAAGACATGTCTCCTTTGCTGGCTGTCAAAGCCAAAGTTCGAGCAACAATGTCTTGAAATGTGAAAATCAGCCCACTACTCTCTCGGGTATGCACTGGCTAAGGATGGTGTTATTTACAATACTAGAGATTACAATACTAATGTTGCATGCATGCAAAAGGACACATGGAAAGGTCCTTGCAAGACATGTGGAAAAGATTTTGGAAGGACATTCGCTGCAGTAACTTTGGATGTATGCCCTTCTAAAAACGAATACAACATATCAAAATGGCTCAGATAAGCTAGTGACATAATCTGATTATTGAAAAACATTGCAATGTATATATTAAAATATATATATTGTAATTGTAATAGTAAAAATTAATTAAAAAATCTAATATTTGTATATAAATATATTGTAAATAAAAACAAATATATCTAAAAAGTATCTAATTATATATTGAAATGTAATATAACTCTGTATATATATATATATATATATTGAAATGTATGTATATATACATAGTATATTATATATTGTAAATATATATTTTTCTATTTAAAAATTGAAATGTATTATAACTCTCTAAATATAGTAGATATATATTGAAATGTATTCAAATACTATATATGTTGAAATTTATTTAAAAATTAAAACTACGTAGACCCGACAAAACCATGGAAAGTGTGGCCTAAAGCAAAGGAAGAGGTACTAAATGATATTCCTTATCAGTAACGTAGAATAGGGGAGCTCTCCGGCTCTGCGTTTGAAAAGGTTCGGTGCAGCTGACAATTTGCCAGTGTTGAACCTACCCTTGAGCGAGATTATTCCGGAAAAAAGGCCTTCTGATTTAATGTTTGATGGGTAATAAAAAAGCAAAGCACAACTAACCAACAAACAAACTTAAAAATATGAACAAATTTATTAGTTATATTTACATTTTTCGCTAGCAAGTAAATTCTGACGGACCAAATATTTAGCTATATACATCATAAAATCATATCTCACTCAGGGTAAAAAATTTCAACGTGGACATAATCAAACAAAAAATTTCTTCATATTCACAGAAAACACAAACTAATTGCATCTGCAACACAATTAAAAGCATACGTGACCTGGAGTATACTCCTCACCACGGTAAAAGTAGAAATCAGAAAACGATAAAATTTAAATTACCAAATCTCTCAGAAGTATTCAAATTCAGCCTAACTAGAAAATACAAGTACCCGCAAACAACGAAACTTAGGTAAAAATTTAGAAAAGATACGGAAAACCCGAATAGATGTTGATGGAGTTAGTGTAAAAAGACAGACCAAAACCGTAGAAGTCCTTTTTCTTTGCTAACAAATAACTAGGACCTCAAAAGGCTTACTAAAGAAAATCTGGGTATGTTAGCTCTGGAAACACTTACAAAGAGGGCGCCTCTGCTATTTCTCTCGCCCAAAAACTCTGCTCCTGCAATTCCTCCAGCGCCGCAACTCTCTGCCCCT
>APFE030256090.1:22515-55934 GCA_000404065.3 Pinus taeda
ATTATAACTCTCTAAATATAGTAGATATATATTGGAATGTATTTAAATACTATATATATTGAAATGTATTTAAAAATTAAAACTACGTAGACCTAACAGAACCATGGAAAGTGTGGCCTAAATCAAAGGAAGAGGTACTAAACGATTTTGAAAACGTTCGGTGCAGCTGACAATTTGCCAGGGTTCAACCTACCCTTGAGCGAGATTATTTGGGAAAAAAAGCCCCTCTGATTTAATATTTGATAGGTAATAAAGATAAAACGCATAACTAACCAACAAACAAACTTAAAAATATAAACAAATTTATTAGTTATATTTACATTTTTCTCCGGAAAGTAAAATACATGTTTTATTCTGACGGACCAAATATTCAGCTATATACATCATAAAATCATATCCAACACAGGGTAAAAATTTTCAACCTGGACATAATCAAACAAACAATTTCTTCATATTCACAGAAACACAAACTGACTGCATCTGCAACACAATTAAAAGCATACGTGACTTGGAGTATACTCCTCACCACGCTAAAAGTAGAAATGAGAAAATGATAAACTTTAAATTCCCAAATGTCTCAGAAGTATTCAAATTCACCCTAACTAGAAAATACAAGTACCCGCAAACAACGAAAATTAGGAAAAAAAAGACACAAAAAGCACACTGTTCAGAAAAGATACGGAAAACCTGAATAGATGATGACGAAGTCAGTGTAAAAAGACAGACCAAAACCGTAGAAGTCCTTTTTCTCTGGTAACAAATAACTAGGGCCTCAAAAGGCTTACTGAAGCAAATCTGGGTATGTTAGCTCTGGAAAAGCCATGTAAATGCGAAGCAAAAGGGAGGAAAACACTTATAAAGAGGGTGCCTCTGCTATTTCTCTGGCCTGAAAACTCTGCTCTTGCAACTCCTCCAGCCCCGAAACTCTCTGCCCCTGAAATAAAATACCCCGGGCTTTCCGGCAGTGCTCTGTGAAATACATTGAACTAGCCGCACAAACATCTGGCCCAGTTGAACCACCATATGCAAACATCTGTCCTATATGCAGGACACTCAGAATACGTACCAAAAGCTTAACCTAAAATACAACATACACTTAATCGATTAATAACATGAAAGAACAATATTACTTGATCTCTTTCAATCATATACAAAAAAAATTATGCTCTTCTAATATATAGTCCCCTAAGTGGTTGCATGGAAATCCAACCAATTTTTTTAATGCTCACATCCACTTAATGTCAAATAATAAATATAAAATTTTTCCTTTCACATAAGTTATTTTTATATAAACTTTGTTATAATGGAACATGAAATTTTAATATATTAATATACGTTTAAAAATAAAAAATTTGAGAATATTATCATTATAATTTTTTTAATTTAATATACATTTAAAATTAAAAAAATTTGAGAATATTATCATTATAATTTTTTTAATTTAATATACGTTTAAAAATAAAAAATTTGAGAATATTATCATTATAATTTTTTTAATCTATGTAACTTTAGACAAAAGGATATATGGTTTCTTTTGTTTTGTTTTAATTGTTTTGTATCATTCATATATATACATATTAGACTTTGTTATAATGGAACATTAAATTTTAATATATTAATATACGTGTAAAAATAAAAAATTTGAGAATATTATCATTAAAAAAAATTATATAACTTTACACAAAAGAATATATATGGTTTTTGTTTTTAATTATTATATATATATATATATATATATATATATTTATATATATATATATATATATATATATATATATATATATATTATAATGAATAAAAATATCAACTAGAATATAATGAATAAAATTACATAATGGAAAAAATTACAACGCAATGAAAACTACTAAACAATTATAAGGAAACACAAAGCCAAAAAAGATAATAATAAGTAGACATCAAACTTTATTATCCTATTATTTTCGAAATATGTTAGTTCCTTTCAAACTTTCGATAACAAAAACCTTGCAGGTGTATTTTTCCCTCGACATGCGCAAAGTTTCCAATAAGAGCTCAAAAACAAAACTTTGGATAAATTGTCTAGGACGCTAAATTGCCATCGAAAACTTTGGATAAAATTTGGGAAAGCATAAAATATTTTGGTCAAAAGAGAAATTAATTGATTGTCAGCGATCGATTGATCGCTAATAGTCCCAGCCAAGGATTAATAAGTCTACATGACTGCATTAAATATTAAGCGATGCATATTGTAATACTTCTCCATGAATCCATGGAACTCCTCTTTCCACATGGTTCATAAAATCTTATTCAATCACATTATCATATGATGATGTATTGATTTTGATTTACATTATTCATTTTCACATTTGTAGGTGAATATGGTGTTAAAATTATCTTCTTCTTTTTTTCCTTTAGAAAAAGTCGTAATTTTCATTAATGAGGAAAATTACATTTTGCAGATGCCAGGGGCATATACTATACTATGGGCTAGAAGCATATCGTGTTGAGTATTCAAAATAGAAAGAGGTGTACTCCACGCAAGGGGACACAACTATGTGCTATGATTTTCAATATGATATCTATACTTACACTACGGAGAGACTATCAAAAAATAAATGGTATGTATAGGACTGCTCGATAAAAACCTTCATATAATATTATATAAAGACAACACAAATATATAACAAAAACTTATGTGTCCAGCTCCCATTGAGCTTAACTATTCTAATATTTCTATAAAAGGTCTATGATAATACTGATGGAAGATTCCATTTGTGTGCTTCAGAATGCTCCAAGTTCCTATAGGCTTGTGCACTGCTTCCTTGGATAGTAGATCGGTAGCTATGTTCCACTCCCTATATATATGTTGACAATAAATATGTAAAATAAATTTATGAGTTTGTATATTTCCTCCATGATGTGTCTCAGAGAAAATGCGTGACAATTTATAACTTTGTTTATCCAATTGCATACAGTTTTTGAATCTCCAAATAGTTGTAAGTTTCTGCATTGTTTTTCCAAAGCAAAATGTATGGTGTATTTTGCTACTAATAGCTCAGAAAAATTGTTCATCCCTCTACCCAATCCCATTTTGATTTTGTAATAATGATTTGTTGTGATATGAAGGATAGCTCCCCCCCCCACATCTTATATCTTGAGTTGAGCCGTCAAAGTATGCCTAGGCATGAGATTGGTTTATACTCTCGAGTATGATATGCCTGGGGTTGGGATTTGTTTCCTCCTCTGGAATCTGTTGGTAGTCTACTAGGATTTGTGCAGTGATGGCCGGCTAGTGGGGGGGGGTGTGGAATTTTGAAAAATAATTCTATTCTGGGCAATCCATATCATCCAACAAGTAAGCAAAGGGATGCTTTTTTTTTTTTAGAGGATACAATGGACCACCATCCCTCCCAGGCTTCCTAAATAGTTGTTCCCTGCCACAGTGGGAGCAAGGGTATATGAGAGTGAATAGTATTCCATAGCTCCTTTGTGCATGGGCAAGTAAGGAAGAGATGATTCCCAGATTCATTGTTGGCTTTCCAAATGCCACACCAAACAGGTCCATGAAAAGATCTGTTGATCAAATATTCACCTATTGGGATTTTGTGTCTCAAAATGGTCCACACAAGGAGCCTAGACCTAGGGGGTGCTTTTATTTTCCAAAAACTTCTCCACCATGGTTCACACATCGGAGGTTTCAGTGAGTTCATAAGACTTATGTAACCCTCTTTAGGTGAGTATTTCCTATTCTTCGCATGTGCCCAGATTAGCTCATCCTCCCCTTCCTGTATCCTGATATGGGATTCCATGAGTGCCTCCGTGTACTCTTTCCATTGTTGCTGCCAATGTCGATGGATCTATAGTGCCCTCCAAGATTTACATGCTTGTTACAAAAAAGTAAAGCGATCATTGTCTGCTATTTGGCTAAGGTGAGAGATCCCTTTGGAAGTGAGGTATGTTTGGAGCTCCTGTGGGAGTTTGTGAGCATTCCCATATCTAATCGAGGGATCCATCCCTATTCTAACAACTTCACCTGGCTTTATTCTCCATGTAAGTCCATCCCTGATAAGGGGCATTGCTTGAAGACCTACTTTCCAAATGTTCAATTTTCAAGCTTGTGTCCACTGAGGTTGGAAAATCCAGTCCATAAGATATAAAGGATCTATGTATTTAGTTGTAGCCACCTTAGTCCAAAGGCTATGCAACGTGGCTAGCTTCCACCCTAGTTTTGTTGTCATGGCTCTGGAGAAAGTGTCAAGGCTTTTGATACCCCATCCTCCCCATTTCTTTGGGAGCGCTAAAGCGCCCCAATTAGACCAGGAAAAAATCCTTCCTGGCTAATTCCCTCTCCACAAGCATCCACAACATAGGATTTTTATTTTGGCCAGTATTCCTCTAGGAATCCATGCTAAAGACATCCATATACTGGAGTTCCTTCCAGCACTGGTTTTATGAGTATCAGTCTTCATCCTCTTGATAAGTATTTAAGGTACCAGATGTTTATCCTTTTTTCCAGTTTGGTTATGAACCAGATTCAATCAACATTCTTATATCCATGAGGCTTTAATCTGTAGACCAAATATCCTAGTCCCTTGTCTAGTTGTTGTAGGTTATAGGGGAATCTTCTCAAGGCATACTAAATCTCATATGGTGAGCATCCTATAGCTGTTATAGAGGACTTTTCATTATTAACCAACATGCTAGTGGCTGCTAAGAATATAGTGAAGGAATTGAGATGTGCAGTCACATCGCCAATAATCCCATTTAGGAAAAGTAGCACATCGTCAACAAAGAGAAAGTGTGTTAATGTGAATCCTCCAGTGATACAAATCCCCCTTAGTCTGCCTCTTAGTTGTTCCTCCTTTATCAAATGACTAAGACCTTCCATGATGAGTAAGAATAGGAGTGGGAACAATAGGAAATCTTGCCTGACGCCTCTATCGGAGGGAAAGAAAGGAGAGACCACACCATTTATGAGAATGTTGAATGTTACATTAGTGATATAGCTCATAATACATCTTATGAATTCATATGGGAAGCCTAGGTGTATTAACAACAATCTGATGTATAGCCAGTTGACTCTGTCAAAAGCTTTCGAGAGGTCAACTTTCAGGACCCTACCTTTTAGCTTGTGGGTCTGGATAGAATGTAGAATTTCTTGTGCTATTCCGACCGTTTCATGTATTTGTCTATTCTGTAAAAATTTAAATTGTTTCGCTGAGGTATGGTTTGATAAGATTGGCCAGAGTTGATTTGCTATTATCTTGGAGATGATCTTGTAGATATAGTTACTTGAGGAGATGGGCTGAAAATCATTGAAAGAGGTAGGATTGTTAGACTTTGGAAAAAGGGCGATAAAAATTGAGTTATAGGCCTCATGCATTCTTTTAGAGGCTTTGCATTCCTCTATAACTTGTAATAGGTTCCCACCCAGAGTATTAAAGAAGGCTAGGTAGAATTCTACATTCGAGCCATCTAGACCAGGGCTTTTGTCTTGCTTAAACCATTTGAGAGTGTCCTCCAGTTCTCCCATGGAGACCTCCTTTGTCAATTCCATTCTTTCTTCTTGTTATACAAACCTTGAGAATAATTGGGTTGCCCTCATTATGTCTCCCATGATGGCATTTTGGAGTGACTTATAGATGTTCTTGAAGTGTGTAGTGGCCATAACTGTAAGTCAAGGAAAGGTATTCACTAGTTCTCCTTGTTCATCAGATAGCTACCAAATAGTATTGATAGCTTTGCGCCCATTTGCAAATTTATGGTAGAACTTGGTATTGTCATCCCTTTCCTTAATCTAGATGGCTCTGCTTCTCAATCTCCAAATCTATTCTTTGTCCTTAAGAATCTAGTTTCTCGTAGCCAAAGGAGAGGTAATCTTGTCCTTGTGTTCAAGCGAGGAGAAGATCCCCTCATAGTCATTTTCATACTTCTCAATTGCTTTATGGTCTTCCTGTGATCTCTTCTTATGAGCCCATTTATTTGAGAGGTTTTTCAACTCTTTTAGGATTTTTGAAAATCCTTCTGATATAGTCCTTTCTGTCATTGGGGTATGAGTTCTCTAGTAATTAGTTACTAGATGGATATATCCAGCATCCCTCAACCACGCTACATTAAATTTGAAAGGATCTTTTGGTCTGTTCATACCTCCACTGATTTCCACATAGATCGACCTATGGTATGATATTCCGCCATAGCCCACCCACTGTCTATATCCCTGCCCCAAGGTTATCATATGCTCCTTAATGAGGAATATATCTAGTCTTCTAGAGAGACTATCCTCCCTTGGTCTGTTGTTTCTCCAAGTGGGAAGTAATTTTGGGGAGGGGATGTCTATGACATTATGATCCTCTAGATTGGCCTTGAAAAAATCTGAGAGGATATCCCTTTGGGCATTGTTTTCCCATGATTCTACGAAGCCGATGGAGAAGTTTAAATCCCCCCGCAGAATGAGATTGTCCTTTTGAAGGATGTGAGTCTAGGAGTCTACTCCAATATTCCTCCCTATTGTGACAGGGGCCATAAATGTTGATAATCCTGAGCTCAGTATCAAGATCTGAGGAATAAATGCCAACTGCTAGATGGCTCGAACTCTCACAAGCATTACAGATTCTGATGGATCAATTTTTTACCCCTAGAGCAAGACCTCTTGACTTCCCTAATGCATCTAGGGAATGGAATGTCCATCCAGGAAACCAGGATTCTAGGAGGTGGGTAATAACACTACCATGGCCTAGGGTTTCTTGTAGAATAGAATATCAATGGGTTTTGTTGAAAGCAATCTCCTCATGGCTAGTTTTTTAGTAGGGCTAGCTAACCCTCTACAATTGAAGGAGAGAAATTTCATGGAGGAGGGGGCTCTTATGTATTCATTGCTCTAAGTACCCAGTCGATGGCATGTTGCTTGCCCGGAACAATCTCTTCCCCAACTTGTAGCTTAGCTTTAGATAGTGAGGAGGGTCTGCCTCTAGTCATTTTCAGAGGTGGGGGAGAAGTGATGAGGCCGATACCCAGGGAGTCAACGGCCTGAGTTCGAAACCTATCTTTGGTGGGGTATCTAAAAAGTGGAGGGCTCGAATGAGTGGGAGGTACATGTGAATGGAATTTTGGAGGAGGTTCATAAGGAAAGGATGGCTGAGTGTAGGAGATGGTGGGGAAGGAGTGTTTGATAGGGTAGTCCACAACTTTAGGAGGGTTGAAGGTGTGAGTTAAG
This sequence comes from Pinus taeda, assembly GCA_000404065.3. NCBI lineage: Eukaryota > Viridiplantae > Streptophyta > Pinopsida > Pinales > Pinaceae > Pinus > Pinus taeda. Next base: position 29,708 of record APFE030256090.1, read on the forward strand.
GACTGAACTAAAAAGAATTGATCAGAAGTAGTACCAATGTAGTGCGGAGAAACATTAGAGAATACAGAGGAGGAGGTTTTATTTGTCATACCTATAGAGAATGCAACCTCAGTAGCCGCCCTTGCTCTAGTTAGAGGATGAGAGGGTGTTCCCTACTTCTTTCTGGTCACCTTAGTGGGCAAAGGTAATGCTTGAGAGTGTGCCAAATTTCCTACTTCTTCCCCCACTCGAGGGATACCCTGAGCTTGAGCGGTTTTCTGTAGTGTATCCTTCCTCTTATCTTCAGCCCTTTCCTTCCTGTTCAGTGGAAAATATTTGTACAGGTGGTCCACTTTGTAGCAATGTCTGTAGCGGAAGGGAACACCTTCGTAGTCTAGGGTTTTCTTTCAGGAGAAGGTTTTCCATTGTAAGGTGATGTGCTCCTATAAACTGCCCCACGTATCTAGGTGAACAAGAATCCAAGCATATGTCATCATGCCTGAAGCCATATATGTTCTATCGTGATCGAGGTAGGTTCCCATAGTGTTGCCTGTGTGATGGAATATATCCTCTGAATAGAATTGAAGGTGTAGTCTAGGTAGTTGAACCCATATAGGGTCGACTCCTATCTATTCTTTTTCTGGGTCAAATAGAGGGTTCCAAAGCTGGAGAAGAGCTAGAGCATACTCAAAATTCCACAAGGACAACATGACCCAGTTTTTGTTCTTGGCTCTGGAAAAGCGCAGAGTGAACTAGCCTCTAACAAAGTATTGAATAGTTGGGAGGTCCGCCAAGTGCTGTCCCCATACCTCCGAGGCCCACATCTTGAGCCTAGCCATTGTCTAGCTACGGGTGTGAGTTCTTCTTACCAGAACCAGGTCCGTCGTGTCCATGGTGTCACCCACTAAATGTCCTCCCTAAGTTTGAGTATAACGTCTTTGCTTCTAGCCTTGAAGCACTTCCTTCTTTTCCCCCTCTGTGTCGGCTCCTCAGGGTCCTCTAAATTTTCCACAGGCTGGTTAGGGTTTGAATCAGGGTTTTCAAGGCAGGGATGCTTAGGCACTGGCATTGGTTCCAGAAGATGGGGTACCATCACGTAACTGCCCAATGGTGGCGCCTCAGGTACCAAGACTTGAGGGTTTCCCTAGGCCGGGGTGTGCCTTCTCAAAGGGTTGGTTAGATATGCACTACTGTGAGAAGAGAGGGGGGTTTGAGAGCTAGCTGCCTCAGGATTAGCATGGAGGTAGGAAGTTATGAAAGTAGTAGTCGAGGGTGACTGTGGCGGTGAAGGAGGAAATGGCCAGATCAAGCTCCATGCATGTTCCAAGTTGATCCTCGCAAGTTGCCTCTAGGACCATCGTAACCATCGCCACGGGGAGGTTATCAGAATTTAGTGGGAATGTAGTGAATGGGGAGGAGGACGGTAAACAACAATGTTATGGAGCACCTTGATGAGTTACATGTGACGAGACCTGCCGTGGGTGTTGCAGCCGAAGAGAGAACGAACGACGAGAGCTAGCAAGTAAGTAGGGTGGGTAGGGTGCAGTCATGGCAGTCATATGCAGAATAACCCGAGAAGTCTCTACCACCATATATATATATAATTTATTCAAGCTATAAATTTCAGCAAAAAAAGAAAATTAAATATTTTTTAAATAATAAAAATTTACAACTACACATCATTTCTATTAAACGTATGGTTTCTATAAATTGTTTTTGGTAAAGTAAGCAATAGATAAAAATTTGGTAGAGTATGCAGTAGATAACAGTAAAGTGAGAGTTAGGTTGAAAACAAGGAAAAAACTTATATTAGGTTGTAATGATTTCAAAGAATATGTTTTGTTTATCATGATTGTGAGAATTAGGCTCAAAACAAGGAAAGGCCTTATGTTATGTGGTAATGATCAAAGAATATGTTTTTTTATCATGATTTAGAGGCAATCAATATATGACCATTATTTTATTAGTCGATATGGCATTGGATGACAAATTAGATTACCAAAAAGATAGCATGGAAGGGCATATACTTCACAATGGACGCGATCTAGGTTGCTTGATTGGGAATTTTTTAGTGATGGTTGATTTCATTTATTATTATTTTCAAAATATATTTTTTTATATATATTTAAGAAATTTAAGTTAATATTATTTATTTGGAAATATTATATATAATTTTAATATAGATATTAATATAATTATAAAATTTATATTTAAATATATTATTTAAATTTAAATAATTATTGAAATTGTATTTTTAATAAGTATATGATTAAAATTTTTAACTTTGGGAAAAAATTAAAATATATTTTACATTTATTAATTTTTATTAATTTTTTCATCTCACATTCTTTACTTTTGAACCAAAAATTATGTAATTGGTTGCACTATGTACTTGATGTTTTTCACCTCGAAAAGAGTTTGCATTATTGTTTAATTGTGAATAGTTTGGTGTATTTACCTATTTTGAATAATTTTTTATTTTATTTTATTTTTCATTTATATTGAAGGAATTTTTTGAGCTATAATTATTAGGTCTACATTTCATTTATTTATAATGTGGTTTTCATTTTTTTAACATGATCATCATAAGATTTGATTCTCACTTGTACACTAATGTATTACTTAGGTACATTCTACACCAAAACCTTTTAGAAAGTTTGTTCTCTATGGTGGTGTACTATTTTATCTTCTCTTATTTAGCTAGATAATGGTTTTAGGTCAATCATTATATGCTTTTAGAGTGTCACTAAATGTTTATTTGTGTGATATTGCACATCCATATGTGTCTCTTGGAACTAGTCTCTTTGTAACATATAAGGCATCCATTTCCATCATCCAATGCCCTTGGAGCATACAAGACATCTATTGTCACTATCTATATGCAATACCTAAAACATCCCTGTTGAAGCTTTCTCCCATGATGACCAACAATCCATTATCCCTTATCACTTTTCGTTGAAGATAATGAATCAAAAGATGAGGATATCTGCAACAAGAGATTCAAACTAAAGAGCCCCTTGGAAGCAATGGACCTCTCCTTCCTCTTAGTGCTACCATAAGCATTTGGTGCAATATATTTTGGAGAAACATTATACATCTATGTTAGCATTGGAAATCACTTTAACTACAAAGCCAAAGATGTGGTAGTTAAGCAAGGAACACTTCAAAGTCACTAATAAAATCCATAAAAACATGGAACTCTATCATTTTCTTGGGAATCTGAAGAAGAATAATTTTATTTGAGAAGTAAATATGAAGGAATTAATATGCAAGTTAGGACCTCAGAAAGATCTGGACATGGATAATATTTCAAGCTCAAAGAAGCATCCCTTATTGACGAAAATCAACACTTTCAACTTGAAAATTCATGATAAGCTAGAAGGTCTAGGCCTTTCAATTAGTGTAAAGGTTTATGAGGTTATTAAATAGTTATAAAATCATCTATGAGGGGATATTCCTATGTTAAATATGGAAGGATACGATGTCATGGATGCATTAATTTCCTATCATCCGGACTCTATGTGGAAGCAATTAGATCAGTTCATGATTTTCGTTCATGAAGATTACAAGGTTTTTTATATTTCCAAGGATTATTGTAAGCTTTTGGTGGGATTTGATATTGACTAGGCTCTTCATGGGCCTCTGTTAGTTTATGTTTTCATAGGTTTATGGAAGATGGAAATATTAGTTTTTTGTGTCATCGATGTGGTCTTTTACGAAGGGTTTTGTCATCATGCTGGATGTTGGTTATTTTGGGAGTGGTGTGAATTCAAATTGGATAGATTGGACACGATTTGAATTAATGTGGGCTTGTGGGTCATTAGAAAGTTGATAGGGTTATTCAGTGATTGTCTAGAAATTGCATGTTTGGAACAACATTTGAAGGTGGAGGAGAAATCATAATTTCATTTTTTTCATTTATTAAAATTAATGTGAACATAAAATTGATTCTGCATGATCATGAACATCTTCACGTGATAAAGGAAAAAAGAGATTTAAATTATAAAAAGTTACCTAGTGGCAACAACATTTCCATTTCTCTTTTACTCAGATTTGGCTACATTTAGATCGCATAACATATCACATCACTCTTCATCTATGTTCATTTTTCATATGATATTGACTTATGGTGTTTCCTTTGCAACATTTGATGGAATTGCTAGTTATATAGATGTGAAAGTTGGATGAGAAATCACTAATTCAGTACTTGAATAGTTAGGGATGCTCGTTGACACTAAGAATCAATTATTTGGAGGAGATTGTTATCATAGATTGCATTAATTGTATAAGTAAAAAATTTCCACTAGGAAGTTTTGCTTATTAGAAAGGTTATTATGCTTATGTTTTGAATGGATATCATAGTTTTTATTTTTATTTCAATATATAATTATATTTATATAAGATGTTTTTGTGATAGTAACAAACCTATATACTAGAAAAAAAATAGTGGAAAGAGCTACTACAACTCATTTGCTAAATCAATATTAGGGATGGTCATCACTGTCTTCTATGTGAAAATGCAGGTTGACTTTTTGCTTTTATTCAAATAAAATCACATCACCTATAATTATGTGTTGGTGGTTGGTAAGCTCACTCCTAGATACCTTTAAGTTACACTAATATAATATAAAGGGGTACACTTTCACTTATGTCAAATACATATGACTCTTAAACAATTAACATAATTTTATAAAGATAATAATTATTATAAGATAATAACTAATTATTTCAAAAAACATACTATAAAATAATTTTTATAAACATATAAATTATATGAATACAATTAGATTATCCGCTTAAAAAAATCATACAACAATATATTGTTTACATATTAGATTTTAAAATAAATCAAAATCATACAACAATATATTATATTACAATATTTAGATTTTAAAATAAATCAATATAAGCTTTCTCTCTCATTTAAATTTAAAAAACAAGATGATAAAAGAAACCCTAATATATTATATGATAATATTTAGATTTTAAATAAAATCAATATAATCTTACTCTCTCTCACTTAAATTAAAAACCAAGATGTTAAGCCAAACCAATTTTAGTAGGATTAATGGTGTTTTTTAAGATGAAAATTGGTTGGAAAGGTAATAAAGTTAGATCAAACCAATTTTGATAGGATTAATGGTGCTTTTTTAAGATGGAAAATTGTAAGAAATGTAATAAATTTAAATTAAAATTGGTAATAAAGCGAAGTTGGTATGTAGTTATCATAATAAATATTATAAATCTGTATTTATATATAGAGAGAATGTTTTGGGTGATTTTATAAAAAGAATTATGAATTTTTTTATTTATTTTTTATGTTGTATACATTTTGAATAATCTTATTAGTATTTTGGACATTGAATACATCCAAAACCAAGTAGGTACAATCTCAATCCAAATAGAAAATTTTGATTAATATCAAATTGTCATTACTATTAAATAAAAAATCTCATGGAAACGAACCTTGCTACTTTTATATGTCTATTTACTCAACAAAAAATCATCTATTAATTAAGAAATCTATTAAAATATCATATGATGATAATCATTGCCATCATCTATTAAAAGTGTATATATTGAAAAGTGTATATATTGTGACAATGATGACAACAAAGTTGTATCTATTTTATGTTTTAAAATTTAAATTAAGATATTATTTTTATTGATTAGTAAGTTAGTGAATTTAGTTTCTTATAAATGTTTTGAAATAAATATAATGTATTTTTAAATTAAGATTTTGTTAAAAAAAAAAATTGTCAAATTGTTTGAAGTCATCTATACTATCATTTAGTAAATTTTATTTAAATTCATTACTAATTATATATTTACACATTTGATCACTTTTCTGAAATAAACCTAAAAATATTGATTTTTTTTTTGTCACCAAATTGTTTGAAATCTTTCCTAGCACCATTTACTAAATTTCATTTAAACTCATTCCAAACCACATATTTACAAGTTTCTCACTCTTCGAACATACATATAAAAACATGCATATAAAAACATTGAATAAATCTATTTAATTTGAAATTGTGTTACATGTGTTCATTAATCTCTATTAGCTTGTTTTATACCTCCCTTTCATGCGTAATTCGCTATAATTTATTCGAACTAAATAATGAAAATGGTATGAATTGAATAAAGTGTTATATATATGAAGTGATGATTAAATACATAGAAAATATTTTTTTGCTACATTCATAGACTAACATGAATAAAATGTAAATGTAACGCCACTCAACAATTTTTTTGGCTGCTTTTTTTTATACCACTTATCCTAAGTAACTCGTATTTATGGCACTAATAGTAATTCCTGTGAAATGTGTAATTCCCACTTCTAAGTGATAAGCTTTCCATATGGTAATTAGTAACCAATGCATTTTTATTTTAAACGGGGCTACATAATACTACCCCTCCATAACATATATTTGCTCGTCTATGCTTTCCAACAAGGTTCATGTCTATATGACGTCCTCGACCGTAAGACATGCTAAATAATTGATTTGGTATTAGGCTTATTACATTGGTTCAACGTCACATGTAAGCTATATTTGATTACCCCTTTGCCGACCAACTCAGTCCATGAAATGTTTTCTCGAAATTTCTTGACCCACATAGCTGAAATCCAAATCGACGACTATCATGCTAGGGTTTCAATCTTACGATGGCGATAGAATCTGTACAGTTTTGGTAACCACCTTGCTATCCACCGTGTAGCCATCCCTAGTTTGCCTCCATCGAGCGAGGGTTGGGCTCTGCCAACTACATCCTTGCTTACCACTTGCAGGAGGATCAGGTAATATAGAAATATTTATTTTCCCGAACAATATATGGCCATTTCCCATACTGTTATCGATTCCTTAATTCTGCATTGTAATGGTAAGGAATATTCGCAGAGTTGGGTTGTTACCCTTGTGTTTCGTGGCCGAATTCTGCAACTTGGACGCATCCTGGAGGTTACTTTTCTCTCCAACAATATGTAATTTTAGAAGTACAGGGACTTTTCTTTTTTAACCCTTTCGGTTTAATATTTTGGTATTTCCTGCTCTCACAGATCTACAGGACTAGTGTGGTGACTATGCTAACAAACTCCCGGATAATTTTCACAACATATGCACTAAAGTTCCCCTGTTTAGAATTGAGTTTTATAAAAAAAAATGACCATTTGTTATTTGGGATTTTAGCATTTTCTAATTTTCGTTGCATTCATTTGTACATTGTATCAAATTTACGGTCCTCCACAATGCGGCGAGAATGTCCTCCAGGTTCAGCGGTAGGCGAAGTTTTGAGGACTATTACACATTCATTTACATTCTAATGTTTGGGCGAACCCTAACTATTGCCCTTATTTTGCAGGTGAATTTTTCTCCCGCTTCAGCCTTCCACGACCCATATGAGATTTAAGATTTTTAGTTGGAAATCTTGAATGCACATCTCCTATAGGGAATAAGGGTAATCAATATAATTTTGTTTTATAGTCTTTGGTAGAGTAACGCTTATAAATTTCGTCGGTACCAATAACACCATGGCTTCAATAGAAATTTCTCAGGGTTAATTATTTCCATGGTTCAATGTCGAATGCTTAGTTGTAATAAAATATAACTTTTCGATTGACTTTGATTAAGAGAGACAATCCTGTTATTCAAATTTCCATTTTAGTTTTCCATGGTAAGCCTTGCATAATTCACTTCATCGAGTGTGTATTGTTTCCCATTTTTTGGTTTGTAGAAATCAATTCTAGTTTTGTGCATGTTTATGTAGGAATCAATTCTAGTTTTGTGCATGTTTAGGGTTTACTACTTTACAACTTTTGACACTACTCAATTCCAATTTATAAGTGACTATATGTTTTTAATAATAATAATAATAATAATATCCATTTTTAAGGTCAGGGCCAAGCTAGACACCAAATTGGTGTATGAGACCCCCTTGTTCTTGGGACAAGGGACCCACCTTTTACTTATGTTGAACGTGGGAACTATGAGAATTTGAATTTGAATGAATTTGAATTTGAATTTCGGTACAGATGTTGGGAGCAGCTAGAGAAATAGCTAGCTAGAGAAATGGATATAATAATAATAATAATAATATTAATATATATCTATATAAAATATTTTTTAATTCTATAATTTATATAGTAATAAAAAATCATATTGAATCAAAATATTCAAATATAAAATCAATTTAAATATATAAATAATAAACATATAATCTCTCTTATATATAAATATATTTTTTCTGTGTCTCTCTCCCTGAGTCTTTCCTTTTTATATATATAAAATATTAACATTATGGCACATGACAAGTCTTTGAAACAATCTTGGTTAAAATACAAAGGAATAATTTTACATATGTTTTTCTAGTTATTCTTAAGAGAAAAAGTAAAGAAACTCTAATGTTTAAGCATTGACTACCACATACAACTTGCACACACAATCTTCTACCATATATATACATAAACAACAAAAGAAATACTCATCAGCATAACATCCGAGATATTGCCCTTACATCGATGTCCTACACACTTCCTTAACCTATCAAGAGATTGCTCAAGTTTCTCAATTAAGGATATCAGTGTTAAGGATGTCTTTGGCCTTTCTTCCTACGAAGGTTTCATCTTAAGCTCATGTTTTATGGGTAGTTCAACTCATTTATCTACAGGCTTTGTATCCCAAACCCCAAGGAACGTGAGAACTCCAAAGAAAATAGTCTTCAAACTCCCAGAACTTTCCCAAGCTCCCATTGCAGCTCCACCTGAAAATGGAATGCTCCCATATAGTTACAAAGCTCCCGAGAGCGCGAGAACCATTGGAATGAGTTTCCCAACTCTTGTAAATGGTTCCAGTGTAACAGAGGTTTTTACCATTAACCAATATTAGATAGCAAGAGAGACAGTGTGGTAGATACTAAGAGATTCTTTTGTTTTGTTGTAACAATAATTCTAATGAGTTAATTATATTTTTCTTATTTTATTTTGCTATCCATATTATTTTAAAATTCACACAGTTATTAAAGCTTTCTAACTATGAATCATAATTATTTGTATAATTATTTTACTGATATGGAACCCACATTCATTCTTGATTGTTATTCTAATAAGTTAAGGATTGATTCTGAGGTGTCCATTCTGTTGACTTGGCTCAAAGACTCAGAGTTTTAACCCTATCCCATTGTTACAAGCTTCCCTTATTTCTCTTGTTATCATAAATAAGAGTCAATTTAGTAAGTTTGACTCAGTTTTGTACAATAGTTTCAGTTATCAAGATATTTTGATATAGAAAACATGGATTGTTCCTAGATTAGAATCATGTCTAGTAGGTGGGAGATAACTAGTTTTCTATTGTGACTGTAAAGATACTATTTATAATTATAGAGTTTCATAATTCCAGAGGATACTTATAGACTCCTTACCTTCTCCTTTGCTGGTTTGAACCTTTCCCTACAAATTTTTAAAGTAAAGAGAACATACCTTTCTTATCACCAATTGTTACTGTAATATGACAGGGTCCTTGCAAGGAATCTACATGTTCTCCTATCTTTTCAGATAGTTTTAGTAGTCTTCATAATAATTTTCTATTGTAAACTTTGACAATTTTCTTGTTACAAAAAATTCCTACCGTACAATCACTTGCGGTAACATCTTTTGTTCTAAGGAAAATTCAATGATACAAAAACCATTTACAATTAAGATTTTATATACATTGACCATTTACAACAACAATTCTGTTATGAGAGAAAACGTAAAGTTATTAGAGTACTTATCTGTTAAGGTTCACTTGCGGTAACATCTTTTGTTCTAAGGAAAATTCAATGATACAAAAACCATTTACAATTAAGATTTTATATACATTGGCCATTTACAACAACAATTCTGTTATGAGAGAAAATGTAAAATTATTAGAGTACTTATCTGTTAAGGTTCAAGTTGTCACAAAATCCACAAGGAAGAAAGACCATTCCTCCCAACCAATGAGAATGGCAATTACATCCATTTCTCCCACAAAGTCAATTTTTCACTCCCAAAATAATTTCTTAATAGAGACGTAACCAGGTTTATTCAAAGGCATCAAGATTGTTAAGACTCATCCAAATAACTCACAAGACTCATCCAAATAACTCACATACTCACTATCTTGGGGATTCCATTGGCTATTCAACAACATTTTGTTGCAATTTTTCTTCATTTTCCTCACTTGGACATCCTCCAACTAGGTACCAAGTCTTAAAGGTTGCCTCGAGTCTTCACTCCTTCTCTCTCCCTCCTTGACACCCTTGTCCCAACTAAGATTATTTATCTCTAGGGAGAGGAGTAACTATCTTCTAACTCTAACCGTCTAGTGAACAATGTCTAGTGAATGATAACTTTCCATTTAGTGGTTTCTCCCCGTGCATTTCAAGACTTACCATAACTTTTTTTTAAACAAAGTAAAACTTTTTAAACATTGAAGTTTTTGCTACTACTTTTCACTTAGCTCATGATTTACCAAGACTGTGCAGTAAAAGTAAATTAGGTATTGAATTTTCATTGAGGGGTGTTACATCTCCAGCCTGAGTGAAACACAATCCTTAGTGTTTTTGACCTTTAAAACTAGATGGAATAAGTCTTCCCATAAAATCTTCATCCTCCCAGGTAGCTTATTTTGGCTAAAGTGCTTCCATGACACTCTAATCTACATGATTTATTTTCCTAAGCCATAATATCTCTCTGAAAAAATGCACAGAAGTTCAACTAGGAATAGTTTCTTCGATCAACCCCGTTCCACCGTCATAATGGTTGTCATTAATTTTTGTCAATCATCCAGTGACATATTTACATATATTTTATGCTTTATTATATACATCATCAATTGTTATTTACATATCTAGCAAAGGCACATGCATGTATCCTAACTCTATATTAGTTAGCATCTTGCACTTAATAAAAAAAATTAATAAAGTTATTGCACTTCATTAACAAAACCATTAATCCTTTTAATTACCCAATGGCTAAGCCAATTGCCCAAGACTCCATCATGTGGCACCATTCAGATCATGTGTGTATTCAATTTTATTAGCATTGTTCATGTAGGGCGTTAATATTTTCAGAAAACATTTGATATTCCTTGTCTTTTATGATAGATCTTATTAAATAACGCTATTGTGCTTTATCTTAATTAAAATGTTACATATACATTAGCCATGCACTAGTAGTGCTAGATGACTTCCTTTTTCTTCGAACGTAAAAGTGGTGATATTGTTGTCTACTTCGTCTAAGTAAACTTAATTAAGCCCATTTGGGTTACTTTACTAGTTTCTTCAACACCAACCAAAGGTCCTATTTGTAATATTCTTTCAACTTCGTTCCTTTTGTAATCCTATAGGTTATTGATATAAATTATGCACAATTTCTCTTCTGAGTACAACCATGGGGTCTGCCTTTAGTTCTTGTATGTGTATTGAATTTCTCATACTCACCATGTTATTGCAATATAGTTCTTCCCTAGTATATCAGAACATCGCCTTTCATCTACTTCATTCTATGACTAATTATTTTAATTTTTTTTACATGTAAGGTCTAGTAGACAATAATTTTATTCCATCCTGAGAATATTTCATTATCTTATTATACCCCACACAGTAATCATAGATGTTATCATTGCAACAAAGGTTTCCTTACCTTGCTCTTATGATGACTTGCAACTAATGATTTGTTCCTTAGGTGCCATCATACTTTCATGATATCAAATATAATATCAAATTTACTCCAACTTACCCTTTTTCACAATGAACATTATCTTTCACTTTGCTGATGTGGACCCAATCATATCAAAATTAATTATATGTCGATTACTTTATGCAAACAAATTTGATTAAGGTTTTCTAATTCAATCAACTTTCAAATTTTATTCTTCTCTTTCTAATATATTTTAGTATACCAACCAGGTGGAAATCATAAAGAAATATTGAAGGAAACTATGATGATGTTCCAAGGACATGACCATTAATAGTACGAGCATGTTTAGTTTCACAACAGGTAATAAGAAAATTATGTCACCAAGCTTGATAGTTGTGCTTTCCAATGCATCTCCATATGAGATTAGTTTAATTATCTTCTTGGGGTTGTATCCCTATATATTATGTAAGGTTGTCTAGTTTACATGGGTCCCTTCATTTTATTAATTAGATGCATTAGATATGAGATTCCTTTCCCTTCCAATTTCATCTAGTTAGTTTCCTTATTATATCTTGTTAGTGTGATTATTTGACAGTGATTTTGCAAGGATATGTTCATTTTGAAACTTGATTTATATCTCTAAAAGTCATAATAAATTTCTTTAAAGTACTCATCTGGCAGCACACTACATTTTCCATGTTAGTACATCACATGTCAAAAAGCATAGATAATGCTTGTTCCAATATGCACCAACATTCTCTGTAACAAAACTTTGATTTTTATAAAATCATGTGCCTCCTCTTATTTTGTTACCTTACCAATCTACCCACCAATTTTTTGATCACATACTACCTTTACCCACTACCCTTTCTTCAAGCCACGTTAAGTAAAACCAAAATTATAACTATTTAATATACACATTTATTTTTCAGTATATATATATATATATATATGTTGTCCTATTCAACCTATGAGATTGGTCGAGATCTTTTAAAGAAAAGGTATCATATAATCAAAGATCTGGTTAAGTGGTTCCTCAACTATATTATCTGGTAAAGGAACTTTTACTACAATCCTCAATTGTTTGACACTCTCCTTTTGAAATTTATTTACTTTGGTTTTGATTGATTAAAGAAAAGAGGACTGATAGATCACGTTTTGCACCTCACTTCATAACTCCTTGTGTAACTTGTGTGGAGAATTTCCTTCCTTTGAGTCAACTATACAAATATTTTTTTTTAATGATTTCTTTTACTCTAAGAGGTTAAATGGTTTCTTTTCAGAAATATGAAAACTATAAAATGCCCTAGTACCTTCTACATGCAAGAACCCTTAGAATTTTAAAGCATTATCAAAGGCATTCCTCCATACTAAAGGCATGTGGCAAAGACTCTCGAGTGGATAAGTTTGTTAGTATCTTTTACTAATTTTTATCAATCATGAAATTCAAGCTTACTCATACCAACTACTTATTACTACATTGAAATCATTTATATCTTAGTTATATTGTTAACATATAGGTTTGTATCTTATTTTGTCATCATTATCGATGCCCATTATGTCACTTAATGATGTTTAATTTGGTGAACAAGATTCCAATGCTTCCAATCAATTTTCCAAGACAAGCCCTATGCATATTTTATAATCACATGCACTCTATTTTCTCCATTCAAATTTGACATGGTTATCATTAAGTATGCCTAAACTTATTCCTTGGGTATCGAATACACCAATTTTTTTAACACATTAATAAATGGCTCACAACTATTAATGAACATTCATCAAGTAGACAATCCTTTACTTTTAGTGGGATTCAGATACAACAACCAACCCTCTTTCTTAAATGTTTCATAATTTTTAATAGTGTATTGTTACTTATTCCAGTTATGTTTGTCTACACATGCACTTTCTTTTCATTATTTCCATCAAGAAACTACTTACTCTCCTAGGTGCTCAAAATATCAGTTCTGATAGATAAGGGTATCATTGACAATAACTTAATTGGTATCTTACGTAACAAAATTCATTTCAATGTACCCAAGATATGATTCTTCATTCCCTGCACTTAATTAGTAGTTGCTACTCACAAATAGGTTGTGTTGTCTAAAGCAACCTAATTTTTCTTTTTATCCAATTGTACTCATATTTCAAGATTTAATTTAAGTAATGGTGCAAAAATTGAACGTTTAAGTAGAATTACCATATTTCCAATTGTCCACTACTATGGGACACTATAGAGTCTTGTTAATATTTTCACTTGACACTATAGAGTCTTGTTAATATTTTCACTTAAGAAGGCCACAATATTGAACCCTTTAGCTCAAAAACCATTTGTAACACCTCCCAAAAAAAATTGTTTTTGTATTTATAACTAATCCTAAGTAGCTCGTATGTATGGCACAAGTAGTAATTCAGATGAACTATGGAATTCCCATTTCTAGATACACTTACCATAAGGTAATTATGGTCCATTGCATTTCAAATTTAAACGGGGATACATAATGATACACCTCCATAAAATATATTCACTCGTCTATATTTTCGCAACAAGGTTCATGTCTATATGTTGTCTTCGATCGTAATACATGTTGAATAATTGATTTGGTCGTAGGCTCATTCCTTCTTTTCAGACATTGGTTCAATGTCACACACAAGCTATATTAGATTACCCATTCATGAACCAACTTAGTCAATGAAATAGTTACAATAAACAAGCATATGCTTTCTTAATAAAATTCCCAAATGTATCCTAGGAAGATTATATCAAATAAAATTCCTCTAAAATTGAATGAACAAAACATTTTGAATGGTGGAAATAAGTTGTCAAATTTCCCTAGCTCGAAGCTCAAAATAAAAGTTGAGGAAATAATTGAAAGTGAAGATCTACAAAGGCTCTCGCAAGAACGTGTGATAACTAGCTTGGTTGTGGGGTTTATTTTTCGTCGGAAAAATCACTTAAAAACTGCCCAATAGTGTTCTCAAACTCTCAACACACGTCTGAGATTTAACTGGCCAGTTAGAGTCATGTTTCATCGTTTCTCACTTGCACAATTCCAAATTTTACATTTACTCTCATGGTTTCAAACTATATGTGTGTTTTAAATATGATTCATTAATTTTATTAGTAATTATTACAATTTAATTTATGTGAAATTTATGAGACTTAATATATATATATATATAATATATATATATATATAATAAAGTCATTCAAAACTTTATAGTTTATTGGACAATTGGCATTATCTAGGTTGATAGTGGTAGCAATTGTGCTGGAATTGGTGTCAACTAGACTAGCATGGATGTTGGTGGTAGCAAATGTGCTAGCATTGGCATTTTTTGATAGTTGGAAAGAATGTTGACATTAATGTAAACCAGATGAATATTGAGGTTGATGGTAGTAGATGTTGGAGGTTGATGGTAGTAGGTGTTGGCATTGATGTGCATGGTGTTTTGATTTCAGAGGGCGTCCCTTGGAGTCACATTGTTGTTATAGCATCTTTTCAAGAATCATCATAGTAGAAGAGTAACTGTAGATGCAATAATATGATCACTATGATGGTTAGGGAGTCTAAGGATTTGAAGGAAATTCTACCTCTGGAGTGGATCTCAAATGCTCTTGAAATGGCGAAGTTGGATAGTAATTTGAAAGGGATTTCCAATGGTATGTTTAAGTCTGCAAATTGCCTCCTTTATTAGGAGTTATTTTCAGTCAAAGTTAAGTTCCGCCAAACTCCATGTTTCACAGCTAATTATGGAGAAGGGTCGTAGTGGTGACTAAGTTTGGTACACTTTTCCAAATACGATGGAGCTGCTAGCGGAAGTTCTAAAAGAGAGTCAGGTAGATGTGGCTTGAGAAAGTTGCAATGGAGATAGTTTTTATTAGCCAATAGTGGATCCCATCACACAAGTCATACTAATAGAGGATATCGAGAAGATGGAAAAAATAATCTCAACAAAGTACCTCAGAGGTTCCATTAAGCGCAACAATGTAAAATTTCTAGCATCCTTATGAAAAATTAACAAAGGAAATCACCACAAAACTCAGGGCCGAGGACAATTTTCTCTATCCTCTCTAACAAGACATGGTAACAATTTATTGGTTGAGGTAACGCTAGCATGACGTCGGTACATGGGGACACATGGTGATCCAGGTGGATATTGGTGGCCACCCTCCTATTCTACTAGGACCTCCAAATCTCTCTCTTTCAGTTTCTCAGTTTCCTTAATTGTAGCATAGTTTACTATTTTTGGTAGTTTTTCGGGTATTAAACTTCTGGAGCCATTTTGAGGCCCTAAACGACGCTTTTCAGGAGAAGAGAGAGACCTAAAAGATTTTTTGTATATTTTTTTAATTTTATTCAACTTACTCTTTGCTATATTTGAAATGAGGTATTATGATAGCCAAACGAAGATTGTATGCCAAAGTTACGACCCCAGGAATTTGATGCAACAATTTACCCAAATGGGGCCCACAGTTTTGGTGCTTCATCTCCTAGGATTAGGTTTTTGGATGTTTACGGTTTTACATTGTTTCTCAATAATAAATATGCCTTGGAATCACACTATAACACAATTCAAAGGTAGGTAGCCACCACATCTCTTCTGAGAGATAAGCTACCATCCATGCTACCATCACTCGAGCTAGTTTATTTCCATTATGTTTGTAAGCATATTTCAATGTCTACTACATTTCTGTATTATTGTTATATTTGTAATTTGTTGTGTTCTTGTTTAAGTTCGTATCAGTGGAATCAGAGTGGCCCAATATTTTTATGTTTTTCTTTCAATGTCCCCAACGAGGTTAGGGTATAAGGAGTTAGGGCTCGATTTGGTTGAACCTTTGTAAGACCATCCTTACAAACCCCGATGACCTCCCATGATAGAAGCAAAGAAATTTGAGAGGGTAGGAGATTGTTTCAAAATATTGCTTGAGGAAACCCATGAGTGACAGAGGAACACGATGATGGACAACTTTGCCCAAATCCTTAGACAACTACCCACAAGTAATTCATCGTCATTCAGCGACGACTCTAGAGGCACCACTCCTTTTCCACTCCTTTTAAGGTACAAGTTAACTTTGATATCCCCATATTTGAGGGTGAAATAGATGCATACATCATAGATAAATGGTTGAATGTGTTGGAAGGATATTTTTTAGCTCATGAATTTTCCAATCGGGAAAAGGTTACATTTTCACTTCTAAAAGCTGCCCCACACGTCAAGGACTGGTGGGAAGCCTACAGTGAACAAAAGGACGAGAGGGAATCCTCATTGTTTTCAGTCACATCCACTTGAGATTCTTTCTGAGATGCCATAAAGGAACCATATTACCCTATCAGTAGCTATGAAGATAACTACATAAAGTGGACCACACTGTAGAAGGGAAGGGACCAAGATGTGCCAGAGTTCACAAATATTTTCCATACCCTCCACACTAAGTTGAGTATCAAGTATTTTGAGTGGCATTTCGTACTCAAGTACCGTAATTGTCTACACAAGTACATCCAAGATGAGTTGGAGTTCCTGGACACCTCCTCGCTCAACATGACATAATGATACATTGTCAAGATTGAGCAGAAGTTTAAACAAAAGAAGCAAGAATTTAGACTTAAGAATCTGAAGCAAGGAAAAGGCGCGCCAAACCACAGAGTGAAGGAAAAAGCCAAGGTAGTGCGGCCCAAGAAAACCCGTAGAAACCGCAAGAAATGAACAACACCAAGAAGATAAAGAAGGACAAGAAAAAACTTTTTGAGTTCCATAAGAGCTCCACGCACAACAAAAGTCAGTGTCGAGCCATGCAGTCACTGGTGGCTGAGATGAACCCTTCTAAATTAGATGCATGTTCTGACTCTGAGTTAGAGCTCAACAAAGGGAATGACAAAGGGAAGCAAATCATTAATGTGGAGCCCAGTGGCATCGTGGCCATTATAAAAATACAGAAGAATGAGCCTGAAAATCCAGAGGAGGGGGAACGTCTCTTCCACTCACTATTGTGGGTGAAAAATTCTTCATTGCAGTTCATTGTTGACAATGGGAGCCAAAAGAACCTCATTTCAGCACAGCTATGAAGTGTCTAGACCTATCGACAATAGCACATCTATAGTTGTATACCATGAGGTAGCTTTCTGAAGGACAAGATCTTTCCATTAGCTAGCAATGTCACTTTCCCTACAACATCAAGCCCTTCATGGAAGAGGTACTGTGTGATGTTTCTCCTCTTGAAGATTGTGATTTATTATTAGAGAAACCATACTTATGGAAGCAACATGTTGTATATGCATTTATACCTCTCCCTATGATTATTACATTGGGAAATAAGTTGTACAGGATATCGAAGGTGGCCCTGCCTACCACAATCTCTTTGATCACTGCAAGGAAATGCAGTAAGATCACTTCCTAGAATAGGAAATTTGTTTTCCTTATGATTCTCCCTTGGTGCAAGAAGAAGGTTGTGCCCACAACTTCTAGATAAGGCTCCTACGCATAGTAGCAGTAGATGGAAAAGGTCATGTAGGAGTATAGGTACATTTTTGCCTCACTTGTAAGGGTACTTATGCATTGCTAGGTCAAGCACTCCATCGATCGCACCCAGAGCATGCCACTACCTGATGGACCAATCTATCAATCCTCTATATTGGAGAATTATGAGTTCAAGGGGAAGATTCATGAGCTATTATAGAAAGGGCACATCACGACAGGCTCATTACCTTGTGGGAGCCCAATTGTATTGGTACAAAAGAAGGATGGGACCTGGAGAGTCTATATTGAGTATCTGTAGCTGACCAAGATCACTATTTGGAATAGGTACCCAATACCATGGATTGATGGCCTTCTGGACCAGCTCAAGGGGGCAAAATATTTCATCAAGATTGACTTGAAGTTTGGTTATCACCAAGTGCCTATAGAACCCTCTGATCCAAGGAGGGCATTTTTGAATGGTTTTCATGCCTTTCGGGTTGATGAATGTTGCCACAAACTTCATGACATTGATGGATGAAATCTTGTGACCCGTCACCAATGACTTCATGGTGGTGTATTTAGATGACATCTTGAGCTTCAACTAGAGTTGGGAAGAGAACCTCCACCACATTTTACAAGTCCTTCAAACCCCGCGATACTTGTGTGTTAATTTGGAGAAATGCACTTTTGGCATGACCCATGTTCGATATCTGGGCTACATAATTGATGAGAAGGGTGTGCCTGTAGACCCAACCATGATACAAGCCATTCAGGATTGGCTAGCCCCAACCACTGTAAGAGAGCTCCGTAGCTTTGTCGGTCTTATCAATTTCTACCACATTTTCATGTTGGGGTTTGCTCATATCACGTGGCCTTTAAGTCAAGTTACTAAGGGTGGAGTGAAAGTAAATTTCTTTTGGTCTGAAACCAAATAGAATGTGTTTGCCAAGTTGAAGCATTACCTCGACTATGCACTAGTGCTCACTTTACCAGACCTGCAAGAACCATTTGAGATTAAGACAAATGCCACCGAATATGTTATTAGTGTTGTTCTTATTTAGTAGGGGCATCTAGTGGCTTACCATGGTGAGACATTTTCAGACATAGTCTAAAAGTATCCCACTTACGAAAAAGAAATGTATTCCATTGTGAAGACATGTCGTCAATGGAAGTATTACATTCTGGGGAAGGAAACAATCATCCACACAAACCGCTAACCCCTACAGTTCATACAGACAAAAGGGAAGTTGCAGAACAAATTCCATAAAAAATTATCCACATACCTACAACAATTCCATTTAAATATTAAGTTCAAGAAGAGTAGCACCAACCCATGGCACTGATCACTGTGCTTGACTCTTGTGGGCATGAGAGTTTGAGGTGGCCGCATCTTTACAAGAGTGATGTAGAATTTAGTAGCACATACTAGATACTCTTGGAAGGTAAGAAAGTTTCAAATTTTCACCTCTAGGATGAATCGTTATGCCACCTGGGACCTTCAAGCAAGCATGCCAAGATTATTTGGGACGTGCACTATAGTTGGATTGTTGGACATTTCAGAGTAGAGAAAATATTGGCAGTACTGAAACTTATTTTTATTGGTCGAATCTTCATCAATATGTTCAGAGGTACATTAGTCCTACACTGTGTGTGCCATTTCCAAACAAACCATCAAGAAGCAAGGCATATATACTCTGCCTACTCCTAGTTGACCTTGGGAATCCATCTCCATGGATTACATGTTGGGCCTTCCTTCCACTAAGCAGACAATGACTATGTTTTCATGGTCATCCA
Organism: Pinus taeda; assembly: GCA_000404065.3. NCBI lineage: Eukaryota > Viridiplantae > Streptophyta > Pinopsida > Pinales > Pinaceae > Pinus > Pinus taeda. Next base: position 49,599 of record APFE030256090.1, read on the forward strand.
AAAATTCTCTAAGATGGCTATTATGGTGGCCTGTAACAAGAGTATCATAGCAGAGGCCATTGCTAAGCTCTTCTTTGAGTGAGTTTGGGTACACTTTGGGATACTATAGTCTATTTTCTCCCACTGGGACGGAAAATTCCTAAGTGCACTTTGGTCATGTCTTCGGTCGATGCTAGATACCAAAATCACTAAGTCCATGCCTTTCCATCCTCAAAATGAGGGCCAAAAAAAAGTCGTCAACAAATTGATCATACACGTCTTGCGCATGTACAACTAGAAGAATCCATGCACATGGGATGAAAGCATCCCTAATGTCCAGAACAACTATAACAAATATGTCGATAGCTCAATTGGCCACAAACCCTTTTAGGTAGGGTTGGTATTTTAGCCATTATGTCCCATTGATGTAGCCATGCCATTTGCAGCTACTTAGGTAGGTCAATCTCATGTCCAGTCTGAAGCCAACAAGACTGAAAAATTCATTGAGCACATTCAACACATTAGACAACACGTCCATGATATATTGGATAGAGCTAATGCTAAGTACAAGCAGCTCCATGATCAACTTCGAGTGCTGCACAAGCTCCAGGTGAGCGGCAATGTTTGGCTACATTTACAGAAGGAGAACCTCACTATACCCAATCGTAAACTTTTCCCGCTCCAATATGGGCCATACACCATCACCAAGGTTGTAGGGAACAATACCTTCGAGATCAACATTCCATCGTTCCTTGGTCTGCACCCAGTATTCAATGTAGACTCTCTTTGGCTTTGTTGGACACATCCAACATTGTAGAACAACTCACAGCAGCATAAATAAACATAGAATGCATGGAAAAAGACACAATTGATTGGATCATGGACACACATATCAATAACACTCACCCACAAAATATCTAACTGTATCAGGTTGTCAAATTTGGCCAACTCTTGCACCAAGGAAAGTGGCTCACCAAGGGCTAAGTTTAGTATAATTTTCCCATCTCATGGAGGCACTCAACACAATGGGGACCATTTATTCCTAAGGGGGGAGGAGTGATCTAGGTAGGTATTAATGGCCACCCTAATATTCTACTTGGACACCCAACATTCTCTTTCAGATTTTTAGTTTCCTTAATTGTAGCACAATTTACTATTTTTGGCATTTTTTCGATGCGGTGAAGTAAAATCATGAGTGCGGACACAAACAATTTCTCTAGCCTGATAATGGGTCTATCCACAACTGATACATTCTATGGAATATTTCCTTAGGTTAGTTCCAACTAAGAGGTCCTACATCTTAGTATGTTTATCCCATTTGATGATGTCCTTGCTTGCTCGCTCCAGCTATCTATCGCTTCCTTCTTCAAACATCTGAAACAAGTAAACAATAGAAAGAAACAATTGTGATAATAGAAAAATTGTAATTCAACCTACATAACAAGTCAAGAAAAATTAATCCATGGACAAGTAATATGACACATCATGTAGGAAATCAATCGATAGTTGCATATATGTTGAATCAAAAAGAGATTACAACCATTGCCTTTGCGTTGTCGTTCTCCTCCAACAAAACCAGGTTCCCACACACTTCTACTAGCATTCCATTATGGCCTCAATAATAATATTTTTAAGGCTCTTCCATTTAGGCTTCACATTATACCAAATTCACACTTTTTCCTCACACAACTAGAGAACTACAACTATGACTAACTTACTATTTACTTCAAACTTAATTAGCACTAGCACACCAACATTAATACTTCAACACTAGCTTGTGCTTGGGAAAAAGGCAGGTTTATATAGGATGAATGGATGGGAGATGGATCCTCTTCTCATGGGAGAAGGTCTAAGATCTTGATGTAGTTCCATCATTATAGGGGAAAGGAGCCCAAACTAACATCCTCGACCCCATCCAGCCAAACCATTTACTAGACTTCCATTACCAAGCTTCTAGAGCTAGAAGCTTCAACTCTATTTAAAAAAATTTCCATAAGAAGACTAGCAAGACTGGAACAAATCTCAGTCACTCTAGTCAGCACTAGGGATAGTGTTAATCCCTGCATATCAGCATGAGGAGGACAAAGGCCATTAGCGTCAGTATTCTAAACTGGGAAAAAGAGAAGATTTTGGGCAAATGGTACAAAAGGGAGTTGTTCTGTTCATGAAGAGGGACACAATGGGAGTTTCTTCATGAGGGGTAAGCATGTAGGGTTCACTGTAGAGGTCATCTAGGATCAAGCAATGGGGTGTACAAGGACAGTGAAAAAATGCTGTGTAATAAATGCCCTCTAAAGCGTGAAAGCCAAAATAGAGTGAGGGATGAAATGCTTTATGAATCAATGCAAGCAAGTACATATACATATACATAACTTAAAACTCTGTCAAATGATACATGAATCATGGTATGGATGCAACCACCCAGAGAATTATCATGTAGAAGGAACCAAGCATGGGCACAACCATCCGTTAAAGAGGATCATAATGAAACCAATGTATGGTCACCACCGTCCAATAATGAGAAGGATTACATATGATAACTCATGGTATGGTTGCAACCATCCATCTGAAAGAGAAATGTATACCAACATAACCATGTCACATCACTTCACAACCTGGAATTTTGTGATCTGAGTCCAGGGTCTTGTGCTCCAACACGAATCGATCAAAGTACAAATTCTAACATGTGAATAGATGTGTTGATGTCAAACATGCTGGAAAGTCGCTTGATTACCAATCAATGATGTAAATTGTTAACAAGTGCGAGAGAAACCACCCATAATGACAATGGTTGTCAAGGTACTATCAGTACAATCCATGGAATGTGAGTAGAGGAACTGAATTCGAACACCCATGAAATCACTGGATTGAAATCCAATGATGTGAACTTGTCATCGAGTGCAAAGAGCTTGCCATTAGGGCATGCAAGCTCTAAGGTATTGGAAGGGAGTCTCTCGGTCAACTTCCCAGATAAGTAACTGAAGTCGATAGGAAGTGACCATGTCCAAAGAGTGTCATAATGTATCCCACATCATCGACATGAGTCAAAAGGATGCAAAATGATTTTGGATGATACAAAGAATCAAAGGTAAATGTAACTGGAGAAGGACAACACTTGAACATATCAGCAACACGACTGGAAGTTTGGGAGCTTTTGGATCCATAGGACCGGTGGTCATAATGACGTGGCTAAGATCAAATGGAAGTAAAAAATAAATGGCCCAAACACAAAATGTCAACGATACAAAGGAGGATATCCCAACCTGACATGAAGCAGAAAATGTCATGTTCAAGAGTGAGCTGCCAACACAATTGATTAGATTTCCAAATTTTCCCCCACCATTTTTGGCAGGTACCCCAATTATTTTTTAATCACAAGCTTGAAGGGGATAAAATACGCTTCCACTGTAATTTCATCCTTCGGATGAATCTGACCTAGTAAGTTTAATGGGCCCTAGGAGGGAGAAGCTCATGTTCGTCATGATGACAGATCCAATGTCATTTAATATTTTAACAAGTCTGAAAAATGTGTAACTCAATATCTTTTTCATGTTTAGAGAGTTTGAAAGAGAAGCGGAAAAGAAAACTCCACACGGTCCCTTTTCATACATTTGTGTCTCTCAAGCCCGAAAAGGTACAAAATGATACTTGAGAGAACCGCTTTGCCACTTCAGTCAAGGAGTACCTTTTCCGTAAATACTGCATCCTAGCCTGAAAATGGGGTAAACTTATACAGGGTGCATGATGGTTCACATCTGTTAATGAGTTCGAAACGACAAGGGCTTGGCTATCTTTTCATTTTTAAAGGGTCAGAAAAGAGCTTGAAATAGGAACCCCCATTTTATTCTCTTTTACGGGTCAAAAGGGAAAAATACTCGACAATATTTTCATATGAGTTTTACAATTCGAGGAAAGAGCTGAAATGTGACTTGGCCTAGGGGATGGTATAGAGGGTAGCAACTGGTTTCGGTAATGGTGGAACTTCTCAAAACATGTAATGGTTAAGAGTTTGGCTAACAAAACCACTCATCGATACAGTTCCTGAGGAAAGGAAAAAACAACCAAGTGAAAGCATATGATTGGCCAAAGAGATGGTCGTGATGGAATAAAACAACCAAGGCTCATCTAGTAGAAATCAGTTGATTAGAACATCAATCATGAGATGTAAATTGGGCATGGGTTAATTTTGATGCAAGCTTGAACCATGTGTAGGTTTTAACCCCGAACAGAGATTACCTGCATACGAATTCTAAATCACAGAAAAAACAAAATGCGAGAGCATAACAAGTAAAACACATATGCACAGAGATTTCCCACTGGATCTCAAAACCGAGACTACCAGCTTGATTTTTCATTATTTTCCTTTCAATGTTGCAATACATATTTATACGTGCCAAACCATCCAATACCATGGACCGAAAACCATCGCGTCCAAAACCATGGACCGAAAACCATAGGTAGGGTCGCCCAACCTAATATAGGGTCCAAAAAAAAATTTCTCGGGGCGCTACCCCGAACATCGTAGAGGCGGGCTACCTACCCCCCTTAAACCCCCCGGACAAGGGGGGCTTCCGCCCCCCTTGTGACCCCCCCGCTGCGGAATCAACGCAACGAAGGGGGGGCTCCGCCCCCCCTCTAACCCCCCGGTTCACTACATAGGTTAGTCGTGGAAAGAATATAATGTAACCCAACAATTGACCACTTCTTGTTTTCTTTCCACAAGGGGCCACAGGAGAGCTTAGTCATTTTTCCAACCCTGAAACGCCCATTGTTTCTCTAAACCAAGAGAACTTCTCAGAGCTCATAGATTTTGTCAATGCATCTGCAGTATTCTTCAAAGTGTCCACCTTTACCAGCAACACCTTTTTGTCTTCTATCATATCCCTCACAAAGTGATACTGAACATCAATGTGCTGTCTTTGAATGATAAGCAGGGTTCTTTGCCAAGAAAATTGCACTTTGGCTGTCACAGTCTATCCTTATAGCTCCCTGTACTAACCCCATACTTGAACACAATCTCTGCAACCAAACTGCTTCCTTGCTTGCATGAGTGGCTGCCATGTATCTGCCTCTGTAGTTGATAGTGCCACTACAGATTGTTTCTTACTCATCCAACTGACTGCACCTCCAAATAGGTTAAACACATACCCACTTGTAGATCTTTTCGATCCAGATCTCCAGCCCAGTCTGCATCAACAAAGCCACGGATATCCAACACTCTGTCCAATCCTGGTCTTCCTTGGTAGCACAAACCATAATCACTAGTGCCACGCAAATACCTGAAAACCCGCTTCACTGCTGTCCAGTGCTCCTTCCCTGGTTTTGACATAAACCTGCTCAATACTCCCACTGCATGTGCAATGTCTGGTCTAGTACAGACAATGGCGTACATCAAGCTACCGACTGCACTTGCATATGGAACACGGGACATGTCCTCTTCCTCTTCTTGTGTCTTGGGACACTGTTCAACAGATAACCTCACACCTACAGGAATAGGAACCTTCACCAGTTTACTATCCTACATATTAAACCTCTGCAATATTGTCTCGACATACTTCCTCTGGTTTAACCAGAGCTTCCTCTATGCCCGATCTCTTTTAATTTCCATGCCCAAAATATAGTTTGCAGCACTGAGATATTTCATGTCGAATTTGGAGGACAATTGGGTCTTCAAATCCTGGATAATTTCTTTGTCATTTCAAACCAACAACATATCATCCACATACAAGACCAGATAAATAACACGGTCACCAATTAATTTAAAATACACACAATGATCTTCTTTGCTTCGGGTGAAGCCAAGTCCTCGTATAAATGTATCAAATTTTTGATACCACATCCTTGGTGACTATTTTAACCCATACATAGACTTCTTTAACTTGCATACTAGTTCTTTCTTACCCTTCACTGCAAATCCTTCAGGTTGCTTCATGTAGATTTCCTCTTCCAAATCCCCGTGAAGAAATGCTATCTTCACATCCATTTGTTCTACCTCAAAATCAAAAGCAGCAACAACAGATAAAAGTAAATCTAATAGAAGTTACCTTGGCAACAGGAGAAAAAATATCACCAAAATCAATTCCCGGCACCTGGGAATAACCTTTTGCTACCAACCGAGCTTTGTATTTCTCCACCTTCCCTTCTGCATTTTCTTCTTCTTGAACACCCATTTGCTGCCAATGGTTTCCCTTCCAGCCGGCAACTCCACCAGATCCCAAGCCTCATTTTTGTGCAAAGATGCCATTTCATCAACCATGGCCTCTTTCCAGAGTTTTCCATCCTCTGAATCCACTGTTCCTTCACAGTTCTAGGATCATCATCAGTAACAGACAAAGCAAAATTTGAACAGAAAGCAGA
>APFE030256090.1:62013-129475 GCA_000404065.3 Pinus taeda
TAAATTGATTCATTAAAAATATATCATATGAATGTGTGTCATATGAACATGTGTTATGGTTTTTGGGACACATGGTATTAGTAAGCCATGATATTGGAGCATGGTATTGTAATAAAACATATTTACAAATTAATAATCTCTATGGTAAAATGTGAATGGATATTTATGATTATGAATCTAATTACATGATTTTCTAATAGTATATGTTTAAATCATATGTTGTTAATAATAATAATATTATTATTATTATTTAAAATAAAATTATAATTTTTTTTAATTTTGAACCAATGTGAGATGTATCATGAGAGCAATGTTTTCATTTTTATTTACTATAATTGGAACTCTGGAGATCAATCACCACCAAAGTGTAGAGAGCACTTGTGAATTCTCAAAGCAAAGGTGCTTTAACTATGGGTCACTCAACCAATTGAACTATGTTTTTTCTTATATATATATATATATATATATATATATTATATATATAATATATAGTGTTGTGTGTGTGTGTGTGTGTGGTGTGTGTGTGCGCGTGTGTGTGTTCAATTCATAAATTTAAAATAATATAATAATAATAAAGTTATAATTTTTTAATGATTTTTTTAAATTTTGACAAATGTGAAATATTATTATGATATGTAGTTTTAATGTTTATTATGGATTATCCATGGTTTGTTATTAGTCAATTTATTTATATAACTATTTATTTTAATAAGTAATTAAAAAAAAATTATTTATCAATTATACAGACATATTATCTTTTAGAATGTGCAATGCTTCTATTAAACGAAAAATACATGCAACGTTTGGTTCATATGTTTGATCATTATTAGTCCTACCATAGCAGGACTCTAGCAATCAAGTGTTAATGACCAATCCAAATTTTAATGTTTAAATTTGAAAAATAAATATTTAGTTTTCAGTATTATGACAAAAAAAAGATCACGCATTTGATTGGACCATAACTTTGAACGTTGTATTGCAACCTTCGTGTTATGTAGATAACTTCGTCAGAATTTTTTGTCATAATTTCTAGATGTAGTTGCAATATTTATGCCATGACTTTTAATATTTGTGCAATGATTTTTCATTGGCTACATAATTCAAATCTTTTAAAATAGCCAATACTCACATAAATAACCTATTTACACCAAGTTATGGCCCACCATAATTTAAGCAAGTATTTGCATAAAAAATGAATAGGAACACAATAATTTAAGCAAGTAAAATAAAAAGAGCATAATGCGAATAAGTTAGTACAATTGGCAAAAAACATGTTGGTAAGCCCTTGTTTTTCCAAAATATTAGAAGTTCAATCCCCTTAAAATATTTTACCAAGAGTTTTTGACATGTAAAATCTATTTTTTTATTTAATTTTTTATTTAAATTTAAAATTTCAATTTTATAAAGTATTTGATTTACTAATTTTATTTTTATGTTTGAAATATTTTATTTAATTTAAAATTAAAATGAATAAATATTGAAGAGAGAAACATATAATTTTTTTCATATGTTTTATGATTTAAAATATTTTTATAATTGTTTTAGCGAATAAAGAAATTATTTAATAAGTTTAGAAAGATCAAAGAGATGGGTTTTAATAAAAAGAATCATAGAACTGCAACCTTTGGTATGATAATGATTGTAAAATTGCTAGAAAATATTTTAGAGATGATCCTTAATAAATCTTAAGATTTGATAAGATAAATATCTACGAGGATCTTTTTTTTTACACCAATGAGTAGCTTTGATATTAATTTTGCACCCAGATGTAGTAAAATATCCGGGAAATGTTTACAGTGATTGCCAATCATCGGGATCTTCAAAAAGGAACAAGAAGGTAGTTCCAAAATTCTGAACTAAAAAACTACTACTAACAAATATTCTATCTACAAGACTACAACTGTAAGCTCTGCAAAATTGACCAAACAATAAGACAACTTTACAATATAATGTCATAGATTAGGAGGGAGATCGTTAACCAAGGATTTATTAAGATCAATTTATAGATTTTCATGTTGGCACCTAGAAAAGATGATTGTTATGTTGTGTTGTTCACTAGTTGATCTTCGCAATTGATGCTCTTCCAATTGGTAGCACAATGTGTCGATTATGTCTTTGTGTCAATGTAATTAGGCTTTGATCATTTGTAGTTCCCCAAACAAGAAGAATATAGAGTTGGATTGCTACGGAATTTTCCATTGAAGGGTCAGAGATACATGCTCATTGGCAAGGAGGTGTGGGCATTGGTTATATGCATGGATACCATCATAAGCGATGAGCTCTAGTATTGCAATAATAATATTACAACTCCCAAGGTTACTAGATTTAATTTATGATTCCAAGATTCATACAAAATTAAGAGGTGACAATGTTGTATGTTCAGTAAGCTAAGTTCTACTTAAGTTGCTTTGAAGCAATGAATCAAGCCAAGGTGTACATAGACCATTTTGCAAATTGAATCGGATTCTGTAAGAAGGAAAAATGATGCATAAAAGGAAATCCTAATCTACTTTCAAGTAATTAAAATGTTGCATAAAAGGAAATTCCAAAGCATTTCATTCCTATTTGCAAGAAAAGAAATCCTTGGAATAGAAACCCTAACCTATTGCAGAAAATAAATGACAGTGAAATAAAATTTAGTCTAATTGGATAAAGTAAATGGCATGAAATCAATCCTAAACTATGGCATTCAAAGGAAATCCTATTCTAATGACAAAATTCAATAAATGCTTCAAGAAGTAGCAATGTAAACTATCTCTATGCTATTAAATTCGTGAACTCAATAATTAACCCTCATATCATAAATGAATTTTCAATGATGAAAAGAAATGTTCTAAGTGGTCTTTGATCTTCTTCAAGATTAGCTCCAAGGCCTACGAGAGATTGTGGAGGGCTAAGAGGTAAAAAATAAGCCTAAAGGGAAATTTTGGTCAAGTTCTGATGGGTTTCACGTGGTGCTGTAGGATTGCTACAAGATGCTACAGGATTGCCCTATATTGCTATAGGATTGAATCCAAAAGCATTCCACTAGCTTATGAAGTAATTTAAAAGTGAGGAAATATGGGACAAGGTTGGTTAAGGGTGTGGGAGTCCTTTCCAGGCTTAGTACTCCTTAGGAGCTCATCTTGCACATGGGGGAATGCAAACAATAACCTCTAACATATCTTAAATGGATTTTTTTGTATGTTGATTGCTTGGAGAAGTTGATGAGAATGAAAAAGGGGTGTTGATGGTAGAGTTACCAATGAAAATTATAGTACTCTTCCCTGCAAACCAATAATATTACGTACACACCGAAAGGTTACTCAACTTGCAAAACATCGAAGTCTAAATAATACCGATAATACTAATTGCAAAAAATCAATCTAGAAAGGAAAGGATGAGTTGAACTTTATTTAATATCTAGCTATTGCTTCAAGAGAAATCCTATATTTTTGTGCTTGTCAATACAAAATCTATAACCGCACTTTTTAAGAGAGATGATTCACAAATCTGCAGAGGCAATGTTTTACATAAGCAAATCTTGCAAAAAAGAAATACTGGTAAACTAAATATAGGAAAGAAAATGCTTATTAGAAATGTATAAGGGAGAGAGACTGGAGTGCTTGGGTTGGACCCTAACCCAAGGGAACTAATCCCTCTAGAACACACTCAGACTTAAGGAAACGAAATGATTTTCATTAATCCAAAAAGTGCTCTAGTACATGCTATGGAAATTGAAATGACAAGTACAAGATCCTAGCTCTAGCGGTACCTATGCTCCTCTAAAAAGTCGAATCCTACTAAGCTCTTGGGCTCCTTTATTTATACAAAATGAGTGAGGGAGCAAATTCCTTGGAAGGAGGGTTGCTTCCCTCCAAAATCCCTATAAAAGTGGATCTATTTCCCTAAGATCCTCATAGTCACTGAGTGTGGTAGCTTCCCTATGGAAAACCGAGTTGTTGATGAGTTAATGCAGGGAATGATCCTCCTACTTTTCCTCCAGTTGGTCTCCAACGTATTCTTTCACAATAAATACTCCTTTTCCTTTACATTTAGCATGTTAGTCTACAAGATATGACAAACATTCCTTAATCTCCCTAATGAACACATTATAGTCCAGAAAGGAGTCATTAAATGCAAAGAGAGAGGTAAATGTATATTGAAGGATGGCTAGATGGGCCTTGATTTATACCATTTTAGGAGGCCCATAAATAAGTAGCTACAGTGTGTTGTCAATGATCCATAAGAGGATTGACAGTGGGGAGAAGGTGAAGTTCGAGGAGGGCCAATAGCCAAGTGGTCTCGATGTAACACCCTCCTCCCACATATACCCAAGCTAACCGGTCCATCGAGGTAAACATGTGACAAAGAGTTACAATGATATGATTTAACTCCCCAAGTACAGTTAAGGAAATGGAATTGACTAAAAAAACCAAAATGACCTTCCTTAGGAGCGACAAAACCTTCAGGAGCCAACTAACCCCTCCAGGTGTCCAATCGCCTGAGAGAACTTGATTTTTTGCTGAACTAGTCCCCTAATTTCTCCCATGACAAGACTTCCATTCGACTAAGACCCTCGAGTTGCTCCCACAATAAGAACTACATGCGACTGTGGCCTTTTTCAGGCAGTTTTGTGCCAGTGACTTCGAATTCTGAGCCACTTTTTCAAGGACAAGACTCATGCCTCTGCCCAAAACTTCATGAAACTTCTAGAATTGATAAATAACAAGATGACAAGACCTATAATGAAAAACTTAAACTAGGACCTAACCTGACAAGGCCTAGCCATAACATAAATTTCATCAAACAAATCATGAACATGTAGTCTACAAGTCATATAAACACATCTGAGCATAGGGACTTCATACTTATCTAAGATTTGTGAAGAAGTTCTAATGCCCTCTCATAATAGATGCATTATCATCTATTGGGTTACACATTCATTATTCATTCATTTACTAATCATAACATGATGAGAGCCATAACTCTAGTCTATCATAAACCATGCTTATAACCAACATATAACGAGCATAATAACAATAATAGAATAACGATTATAATCACATAATAAAAAACACATCTACACATAATACACAAGAGGAAAAGAGCTCTTATTAACATATGAAAAATGTAACTAGGTTAGGGACTTCCATGTACCACCCAACCATAGATTGGGCTGAACCAAATACTTCTTTCAGCCAATCACCCTCGTGCCATACTCTAAGCATGAATATGGGACTTACAACAAAACAACCAAGGCTTCCTCAGGCTTTACCACAATCCACCAAAGGATTCCTAGGCCCAATCCCTCATCTATATAATGAGGCTTTACTACGATCTTGCCAAGGGATTCCTAGGCCCAAATAAGGAACATACACTACCACGATTTACCACAATCCCACCATATACTGGTTCAGGGATCACTAGACCTATACAAGCATGGATGCCTCCATATATCTCCACTTAAACTGTGAGTAATTTTTTCATCTCCAACTCTAGGCATTACTGTATATCTTGTCATTCACTAGTCAAGGATTCCTAGGCCCAACGAAGCTCCACCCTCTAGGATTTACCGTATATCCTGCCATTCACCCATCAAGGATTCCTAGGCCTAACGAGGGCATACAAAATCAATATTTACCACAATCCTACCTTCATTAGTCCAGGGATTCCCAAGCCTTGTGTTTCTTCCTTGATACCACCCCACTGAGTTTCAAAACCATCTGGCAATCCAGCTCAATCAAGTAAGAGAAACCCCATCACATCATAGCTATTCGGAAATGGCAAGGCAAAGCTGAAAAACTCTGTCATACCTGGAAAAACTCATGCCAATGACAACAAGAGAGATAAATACATATATGCATGTACCAAGCATGCCAAGATAGCAAGGAAATCATACATGCAACTCGATACATGCAAGTAATCTTGTTGTAGCTGCTTAATCCCTTCCTTCCTTTCTTGATCTTTGCTTCCCTTTGATTTCTTGTCCTTCCTTTTCCTTTATTCCTTGAATGCTAGAGTTCTTCATGAATACTCTATGTGTCCAAGAGTATGAGAGAGAGAGAGAGAGAGAGAGAGAGAGAGAGAGAATAGAGAGAGAAGCTAAACTAGAAAAAAAATGTTGCGAATTGATCCTCAAAAGCCTTTTTATTAATAAGGCCTCTATTTTCTTCATTTTCCATTATTTTCCTTCAATTTCTTCCTTACATGCAACCTGTGACTCTTCACCTTCCTTTTCTCCTAATTTCCTTTATTTCCTTAAATAAATCACCATTTAATTCTTCTTGTCTTTCCAAAGCCTTTTCCATTGTGTTTTCCAATTTCCCTTAGCCATAATAAACCAAATGAACACCCACACTAGGATCTTTTTCCCAACATTAAGCTTGGAATAAGTGTCCCATGACCTTGGATTTTGCCTTTATTCTTTATTACATGAACTTTTAACCTGGGGTTGTTACACTTGAAGCTAGAAACTAGGGAGCAAGAAGGAGGTAAGAGTCTAACCAATGAAGGGGCACCCAGAGAATCAAAATGCATAGAGATACAAGGACTAGGGGGCTTAAAATACATACAATTTAGCGAATAGGAAGGAGAGGAGGAAGCAGACAACTAGAAAGTCTGTGAGAGAAGTGAAGGGAAGCATAGGTCCACATGAAATTCACCTTTTGAATTGACAAGAAAGTGTAAAGAGAGGCACCTTCGATATACTAATGAGTCACAATTAGACTGAACGATCCTATGAAGCCTAGAACCTCCAATGTTTAGAGTTTGGAGCATATAAATCACATGAGCTTGCAGAAGAGTCCAATAATATTTAGAGAATCCTTCTATTACATTAAGAAGAAGCCTGAGAATGCCTCCCTAAACCTATAGATAAACCAAATACAATCCATAGGGGAAGAAATCATGTCTTCAAGCCAAGAGGGAGAAAGTCTTGGTTATGAAATTGAGTAGGGGCATCCACCAAACCCCAGTATTATCCTTGGGATTTAAGACCTTAAACATTACATAGTAGCGACATCTCTGGATAGGCACTAATGAAACCATAAAGTGATTTCCATACTAGGCAATGGAAATTTCACAAACAAGAATTGTCCACTAGTACCAAGGATATTCAGCACGATCCCCATAAAAGCACAAGTTACCTACAACCTAGAGTTGAATCTCCCAAACACAGTCCATCAATTTAAACACAAGACCCAAGAGCTCACATGCTACAAATATCCCTTCAACATTGAAATCCATTAACTCCCACCACACTGAAGCCATAAGTAATGCAAGTACAAGAGCAAAAACCAAATTGAAGAAATGTCTTGAGAAAGAGCTTGCCACATGCAAGCACTGAGAGAGCTATATATATGCATGGAAATATGTACCTTTTCCCACCATCACATCAATAAAGATATGCCCCCAAATCGTTTCGTAAATCTTATGCCTTCCAGTGTAAGGAGAAGAGGGGAATGTAAGGGTGTTAACTTGGAATCCCTTATATATTTCCATTACATTTGAAATATACCCATAGGCTCCAACATTTATGTGATGAGAAGGAATAGGGAAGGAATAATTCATGGAATATATTGCCATCCTACCATGCCATTGATGATGGTTTTTCTTGCTTGTCTGCTTCCTTATTTTGACCTCTCAAGATGTGATAGAAGGAATTATCATGAAAATGGTCTAATATATTTTGAATTATGTGGCAAAGAAGGTTGAGATTATTATTATTATGAAGAGAGACTCTTTGCAATGTTGTATGGTGAGAAGGGAATCTCCTAGGATTACTATCTTTGAGATATTGCTTTCTTTAGCCAAGCGAAGCCCAAGTAGAAGCACATATATTTCAACCAGATTATTTGTCCTCTTGCCAAGTCCCCAGGAATAGTTAACTTCTAGATTTCCTTCGGTATTGAAGAAAATCCACCCCCCTCCTTCCAACCCTTACAAAGATCTTATTAAAAGAAAGAAAATGTGTTATATAAGTAGAAAGAAGTTATTGCACCTCTCTAATTTTGACACTAGAAATTATTGGAGGAAAATTATATTCATAGGACTAAAGAAAAAAAATTGTTTCCCTTAAAAAACTAGAAGATTTACTCTTAAAAACCTCTATGAATCCCGGGATGCCATGACACCATTTTGAATTCCCTTATTGAGGATGATATCTTTTTTTTGGAAGACATTAATTTTGGGGTTAAGAAGCTTTCTAATGGGAAAATTAAAGGCGTGGAAGGCTACTAAGCTAATTTTTTTAAAACATGAGAACCTATCCTCATCTCACACATACACAAGCTTTTTAATTTGGCAGTGAAGCAAGGCTTCCCTGCGCCTTAGACATAGAGCCTTATTATGATCATATTTAAGAGTGAGAATATAATCATTTCCTATAATCACACGACCATTAAGAGTACCCACATTTTATCCAATTTGTATAAGCGTATTTTAGAAAAGGAGATTAGCCTTTGACCTGAAAGCCATCGTAACAAAGCTAATGGAGAAACTAGGTTTAGGTCATATCATTCAACTGGGACCATTTTGTTACTCTTAAGATAATTTCAAATGAATTCCTCAATAAAAAAACTTATATCCTCTATTGTTTTGTTGACTTTAGAAAAGCTTTTGACATTTTTCCTATAAAAAAGTTATGGAAGAGGCTAGAAGAGATAATGTTCCTCTCAAGTTGACTTGGATTTTATGACAAGGTTGTAAGAAATTAAATGCAATATTGGGTTCAAGCAAGGTTGTCCCTTATCTCCTACCCTTTTTGGCATATACATTGATCTTGGGCACTTAATGATTCATGTCCATGTGATAGGAAGGAGGCAACGAGGACAGAACCAAAGGAAATTCCTTCACACAATGAGGATTCATTTGAAGGATCCAAGCAGTCAAGTATAGATGGTGAGAAACAACACAATTTTATTCAAAATGACTTGCAGGACAAGCCGAGGATAATCAATTAGCTTGACAAAGTACATGGGAAAAGGAAGGAGGTAATTATTCATAACAATATGGTAGACTCTTGTAGAACTAATTCCATAGATCTCTAGGAGGACATCCATGAAGAGTATGAGCTATTAAGTGTAAATAAGAGTCCACCATTGCATCCATGTCTGACAACTAAAGAGGATGGAAAACAAATTTTCCCCACAAGTGGAGAAGGCTAGGAAGAATACATTCCAGGAGACTTAAATGAGGAGACAATGATGGTAAACTAGTATGATGAGCATGATCATAAGGAGTAGCATGAAAAAAATATTATGCAAGATGAGCCATTTATAGAGAGTTAATCAAAGGTTCAAGCTAGAGCTATGATAGTTGAGCATCAGGTGCAGACATATACAAAAGAATTTGGCAAGGCACCACAATTTCCAACAAAGGATTTTTGGGAAAAGATCATGTGTTTCAAGACAAATCTTATGATGCTGAAGCAAAGAGTTTGAATAGTCTGAGACACTGTCTTACAAGAGAATAGGAAAATTGAGGAGATCATAGGGGTATGTGCCAAATCAACGACCAAGCTATCTTGTGTTGAGGAACAACTCAAGTCCCTCACAAGGCAGCAAGAGGAGTACAATTGGGAGTTCCACAACAACCCTCTACAAGAATACATAGATAAGGCTTGCAACACTACCAACCCACGTTTATACATTGAGGATAACAAGGCAGAGTTCTACAAATGGATCATGTTGGGTGATCGGGTGGAACAACATGAGTTGAGCATTAGGCAACATCAACATGGTAGACTTATTCCATGTGCAAACATTTATGGATTATATCCTTCCCACGATATGGATTGGCGAGAGATTATGAGTTGAGACTCTATTGATGAGATACTCTTAGGCAGGGGAATATTGCAACTTGGGCCCTTAAGCACGAGAAATGATGGAGGGTTGAGATGGTATCATAACCCATAGATTCCAAGACTTAGGTGACATTGGGATCTAGGAGAATCCATTGGGGGCAGGATTGACCCGAGGATTGTTTGGGATCCAGGTATCGAAGGATCCATTCAGGATCATTTAGCTTGGAGGCATGGAATAGCACACTGGGTTTTATGGGATCCTAGTATCAATGTACACATGTTTCTGTTGTGGATAGAATTGGATTACTTAAGGGAAAACAATCTTTAGGCGGGAGGATTTGTAATATTCCCTTTTTTGGATATGGTCAAACTGGATGGAATCTGCCCATGGTATTTACCGTGGTATTTGGCCATGACATTGACCCATGCTATTTGCCTTCATTTTTCGAGGGAAAACAATAAAATAAAGTCTCTAGAGAGTCCATCAAGCCTATAAAAAGGGATAGCAGCTTGACAATGTGATAATCCCAATTTTATCTATCTTATTGTGTTTTATTGAGAACTTGGCATGGCCAATTCTAGTTTGATCCCAAGGATGAAAACTCTGTGGGTGTGATTTGTCTGTGGATCCATTCAGGGTCCACGATTGTGCTTCAGTATTTTGTTTTCTATTTTGTTGAGCAGTCGTGCATGCCATTGCAGGGGCTCTAATATTTTGTATGGGCATGTACTATCTTCTTTAGTTAATAATATAAATAAAGGCTACATTTCTTTTAGGTCTCTTGTGTTCTACGTTTGGCTTGTCAGCATTTCATTTAGAACAATAAAATATTCCATATTTGTTGATTATTTTTCCATTTGAGATCTTATATAATTTTAAACTCTTAATAGTCTCTCCTCTATTTCTTTGACACACCTACCATTCTCTTAGATATTTTTTGATATCTTTATTTTTGGGAGGGGAAGAAGGTGATAAGTGAACAAGCAACAAGGGATCTCGAGGAGTAAGAGAGAGAAGAAAGGGAGTGGGGAGAGTGAATGGGGTTGAACTCTGAGATAGAGAAGGGGGTAAGGGGAGTTCACAAGAGTTTTTAGTTATTATTTTACTTTTCAATTACAAATCCTTAAACAAAGAAAGCTGAAATCATAAATATAAAATCCCCTGATAATTTGTTTTTGGAGTTTGAGGGACTTAACACTTAATTCAACCAGAGAATACTTTTGTAAATAAATAAATAATAGAAATAACTATATCTCAATTAAAATATATACTTATGTTCTAGCTATCCAAATGAACTACCATAACTAGTGAAAAATTGGGAAAGTTGCTCCTCTTAGAAAAACCTTCTTTATAAAATTCAAGACGCAAAGATTACCGGTATGAAAGAAAAAAAAAAAAAAAAAACATAACATATTAAATATTGATTGAGTTAAAATTAATTAATCTCAAAGATTTAATAAATTTATTTACATATTAATTGAGTTAAAATTAATTAATGCCAAAAAGATTTAATAAATATATGATTAATTATGAGAAGCTAGCCTATAGAAGTGGCCATGCTAAGGATGAAACGAACCAGCAAAACCTAATCACGTTGCATCCGAAACCCTATAGAAATTTATATTTTATGATAAAAATATTTGATGGGATATAGTAGAGTAAACCTCGCAAGCAAAACCTAATTACGTTGCATCCAAAACCCTAAAGAAAATTATATTTTATGATGAAAAATAATAGATGGGATATAGTAGCCTTGACTTTTATAGATAAAAGAGAATTTATAAATCTATAAAATAGGAATTTAAAGTATAGTTTATCCGAGGATTACCAATTATTTTTTACTATGTGAAAACTTTTCGGGTTCCCGGAGAACGCGGAGCGGCGCTGTGGATAGACTTGAAGAAGGCCCTGGCCATGTCAATGCCCAGAGATGACGTTGACGATAAGCGGGCTATTGAATGCTTTTGCAATTGCTTCTCCATTCTAACTTCACAAAACTTTCGATTCCTTGGACTCTCGAGGTGTGTAAGGAATCTGCAATTGATAGCTGAGGAAGCTGTTACAACTGATAATAACTTTGGCTGCTAAATCGATGCCCTCTTATTGGCAATGGTGTGAAGTGAGCGGCAAGCCAAGACGAAGACGAAGGAGAAGGACGCCGGTGACTTTGTGTACGGGAGACGGCTGCCATGTTATTTCCCTTCGATTTTGGCGCATGGACTTTGAGAAGGCAGTAGTCTATAACGCGACTTTTTGAAAGCCTTTCTGGCGAATTTTTCAGGTCAAAATCCGGCAGCAATTCATTGGAATCCCAAGTTTGATAGCTAGTTTATGCACAATCAATGGCTCCCAGGGGTTTTTCAGGGCGCTGAATCCAAATATGCAATTAAAAAACCATTTTAACTGCTAAAAATCAAGATTTAACCTCATTTCTTCCGCCGGATTCCGTCACCAGAATCTCCAAAAAATCGCATTATAGACAACTCCCTTTGAGAAGCAAATCCTTAATGTGGATCTCTTCTAGAGTTATTAGGTAGCAGCCACTGAACAAACAGTCGCCTTTAACCCCCAGAGAGTAACAAGGTAAGAGGTGGTTTACTTTTATGCGTACAATTAAATTATTAAGGTAGACAGACATGAGGTTACCGTTACCAAGCTTCAACAAACATAGAGTTTAAAAACACTTTTCTGGCCGAGTAAATTGAAAGGAGGGCCAAATTTCTCAACAGCGCAAAAGAAAATTTCCGTCTCCTCCCCATGCAAACGTCATCGTAGACGTCGTTATAGGTCCAGAACTTTCAGCATATTCTTCGGATCCAAGTCAAAATGGCTTTGAGCTCACGTTTGTTTTGGAGGACGAGCTCTTGGGTCTGAACTCAGGTATTTTCTTTCGACCAACCTTTCAAAGCTGACTAATTTAATAATTATATAATTATAATATATATATTAATATATATATATATATAAAACAGAAGTATATACAGCCGAGTTCGAACCTAACCCCACGTTTTCCCTCGATAAATTAAAAACCTTTTATGGATATTTTGAATATTTTTTTAGAAGCTAGAAAGAATTTAAAACCTTTGAGAAGGGGCAGAGTGATGTGTTTTGATAAAAAGAATAAGAGAATTGCTAATCTTTAGTAGGATAATTATTTTAAAATTGCTCATGGAAAAAAAATATTAGGATGGGATGTTTTTAAAGAAATGTTAAAACTTGATAAGATAAATATTTATGAAGTTTTTATTAAAAGAAATAAAACACACTATATAAATAAAAAAACAATTATTGTATTTCTCTAACTTTGATGCTAGAAGTTTTGGAAGAAAATTCAATTTATAAGATTAAAGAAAATAATTTGATTTCTTTCAAAAGCTAAATTATTTACCTTAAATACCTCTATGAATCTCTTACTGCCATGACACCATTATGAATCTCTTACTGCCATGACACCATTTTGAATTATTTTGTAGAAGATGATGTCTTTTTTTTGGGAAGACATTGTTAATGGGAAAGCTTAGAGTGTTGAAGGTTGGCAAGTCTAAATTTTTAAATGTCAGAACCTATTCTCATCTCAATCATACACAAGCTTTTTAATTTGGCAGTGAAGCAAGGCTTCTCTAAGCCTTGGACACATAAGCTTATTTTGTCTATCTTTAAGAGTGAGGATACAATTATTTCCTCTAATTACAAGACCATTATGATTAGCCACATTTTAGCCAAGTTGTACAAACTTATTTTAGAAAAAGAGATTAGCCTTTGGCTTGAAGAGTTAAAGGCCAAATTGTGTTTAGGAAGTATCATTCAACCATGGACCATTTTGTTATTTTTAAGATAATTGCAAAGGAATGCCCCAATAATAAAATTGATATGTTGTTTTGTTGACTTTAGAAAAGTTGTTGACATCCTTCCTAGAACAAAACTACGAAAGAGGGTAGAAGGGATAATGGTTCTCTCAAGTTGTCAGTTTTTGACAAAGTTGTGCCTAAATGTTATTTCCAAGATTAAGAAATTAAATGTGATATTGGGTCCAAGTAAGGTTTTCTCTTATCCCTTATCCATTTTGGCATATACATTAATATGCTAGAATAGTGTTTGGAAGATGGAAGGTTGTCTTGGCCCCATGTTCACTAGTATGGTCATATGGTCATAACTCCTTTCCTTTATGCTAAATATATTGTTCTTTTGGCAAGGAGTCATTAGGATCTTAACAAGGAACTCCAAATCCTCAAAGATTTCTTCTCCAAAAAGGGAATAACTATTAATACTAGAAAAACTAAGGTTATGATAATAAAAGCCAAAAATATATGACACTTTCATTTGAAAAGTAAATTCTTAAAAGAAGTCTATAAAAAAATATTTGGAAACAAATGTCCATTATAAATAAATTAGAATAAAGCATAAAAAAAAACAAATAAAATAAAAAAACTTACTATTAACTTTTATATATATATATATGAATATATAATATATATATATATATTAATTATGAAATAATTTAATATAATTATAAATCTAAATATATTTAAAATATTATTTAAAATTGTAAATAACATTTAAAAAAACAAATGACATATCTAAACGCGAGATATATGGTTTATTAAAATGAATCTATTTGGTTTATATATGGGAGATAAAGAGGAGATAAGTATGATCGTCGATATGATACCATAATCAAAACTCATATAATAATTTATAGTTAAAAAAAAAATGTGCTTCAAAGTTTTATAATTGAGGATGTTATTTCATAAATTGTTTATTTTTCTCAGCGGATTTTTCCTTGAGTTATACTTATTTGATTAGGTACTTGGTAATGGTTGTATTTCAAGATATTATAAATTTTTAACTATGTTAATTTTTCCTATTTAATTTTATTTGTCTAATATGTATTATAATTTTCTTTTTTATATAAAGATATTGAAAATCTTAAAAATTAAAATTAAAATATTAGTTTATTAAAAAACTTGTTTTATGAAATAGATATGGAAAATTTTAAGAATATATGTAAAATGAAAATTTAACTTATACGTTATTTGTTTAATTTTGTAAATGATTTCAAAAAAAATATAAATTTTTGAAACTAGTTGAAAGGTTATATTACTAGAAAATAGAAACACTCAAATTGTTACTTCATATTATTTTTTATGGTGAAGTTCATCTACTTGTTGTTTCATCTTATTTTAGATATTTTGAAGGTTTTATTTAATTACCAGTAAAGTTTTTTGGTTCTTCTTTTATGTAAATCTATTGTCTATTTTTTGGAATTGTTTTGAAAATAATATGTGATACAACAACTAAATATCTCAAAAGAGCTTCAAATGGGTGTTTTGAAAATAATATGTGATACAACAACTAAATATCCCAAAAGAGCTTCCAATGGGGACTTTTTAGAAATTGTCTGATAAGTAGTATTACAATTTCATTTTACTTGTACCCGTTGGGGATGTGTTTTTTATAACTCTCCAAATATTTCTATTTAACTACTTATTTGTGGATAATGTGATGAACTCATAGCTAATATTTTTTTTGTAATCTTCTACAATTTCTTCCAAAAATTTCCCATGAATTTTAGATTTCTATCACATATATTAGCTTGGGAAATCCATGATACCTATGAATTTCTTTTATGAAAACTCTATTACCTTCTTAGAGTATATGTACCTTTTCACAAAAATGTGCATATTTTGTGAGTCCACCAACTAGAATGAAAATAATTTCCTTAGCTTTTTTATTTTAGTAGTATTGTAATGAAATCCATATATATTTCTTCCCATATTTCATTAGGTATGTGTAAGGGTTGAAGTAATTTTAAACTCTTAATAGTCTCTCTTCTATTTCTTTCACACATCTACTATTCCCTTAATAAAAATTAATATCTTTATTTGTGGGAGGGTAAGAAGGGGATGGGTGAACAAGTAACCAGGGATATGGGAGGAGTATCTTTATTTGTGGGAGGGTAAGAAGGGGATGGATGAACAACAAACCAGGGATATGGGAGGAATATATTTAGTTTTGGGGCAGTAAGTTTAAGAACATGGAGGGTTATTTAAAAGAAATTAATATTAATATAGTAGTTAGCTCTTGCTCTTGCCTTCTGCTCTTGCCTTGCTCTTGCTTGCCTTGCTCTTGCCTTCTTCTGCTCTCACCTTACGGCGTTCCCATTGCAACATGTGGTGCAACTGCTAGTTTTAAACTCTTAATAGTCTCTCTTCTATTTCTTTCACACATCTACCATTTTCTTAATAAAAATTAGTAGCTTTATTTGTGGGAGGGAAAAAAGGGGATGAGTGAACAAGCAACCAGGGATATGGGAGGAGTATCTTTATTTGTGGGAGGGTAATAAGGGGATGGATGAACAAGAAACCAGGGATATGGGAGGAATATATTTATTTGTGGGACGGTAAGAAGGGGATGGGTGAACAAGCAACAAGGGATATGAGAGGAGTAAGAGGGAGAAGAAGGGAGAGGGGAGAGTGGATGGGGTTGAAGTTTGGGATAGGGAAGAGAGTGGGAAGAGTTAATAAATTTTTTTCGCTGTTATTTTAATTTTTAAATTATGAGGTTTTTATAGATGAATTTTCTCATGTTGGATTTTCACACTCACAGTTGGGAATAGATCACTTGGACTAGCAACTACTCTGGGACCACTCAAAAGGTAATGATAATGGGTTGGAAGTTTACTAACGCTTGCAGGTTTTGGCGTAATGGAAAACCTCAACATGGTATTAGAGCTTGAGATCCGCCCACAAAAAGGCTAACCAAAAATTAAACATCAAATCCTCTCTTAAGGCTAATGAAAAATTAAACATCAAATCCTCTTTTAGTTTTTAGAGTTTGATAGACTAAACACAAGCCAAAAGGAAACTAATGTTTTGTCATTAATCCAAGAACCCATAAGACTATTTTTGCAGATAATAAATATTAGTGGTGGTTGTATCTTCATTGAAATTTATATTAATGTTCTAGTTATCCAAATAAACTATAGCTAATAAAAATTTGGAACATAATTCGTATTAGAAAATAATCTCCCAGTAAAATTCAAATAAGAAACATTAAGTATTTGAAAAAAAATTCATAACATCACTTAAATTGCATAGAGAAATGGCACATGTTACTGATATTGAAATCTAAATTTTGTTAAAATTAGTCATTCTCAAATTATTAAATAAATTTATGATTAGTTATATTAAAATTAACGAATGTTACTAATATTTAAATTTAAATTTTGTTAAAATTACTCATTTTCAAAATATTAAATAAATTTATGATTAATTATATTAAAATTAGTAAATCTCAAATTGAATAAATTCATGATTAATTTAGAGAAACTACCATAAAATTCTCACGGTGGAGCTGAAGCTACTAAGCAAACCTAATCGCAAGAATGTTGCATCCAAAACCATAAAAACTCTCGTGGTAAAGCTGAAGCTATTAAGCAAAACATAATCACAAGAATGTTGCATCCAAAACCCTAAAGGTAATTATGTGGAGAAGATTTTCTATAGATTGAAAAACTATAAAATAGTAACTTAAAATATAGTTGATCCAGGATTATAAAAAAAAATCGTATGGGAAATCTTATATGAAATTCGAGAAATAATTGCACTCCCTATGAGAAGAAAAAATATTTACAGAGAAAATCACCAAGATAAATACAGGAAAAGGTACACGAAATACTGAAGTAAAGCTCTTTGCAGGAAATAAAAAATTCAATAAATAAAAACAACATACATGAAAAAGGGGATGCTACTGTGCGGTATCCAAGTCGTTTTGCAAAAGATTTCTCAATAAAACCCTAAAGTCAAATCAACGCGTGCATAAGAAAATTTTAAAATGTAGTTCCCCGGAGTACGATATAATGCTCTCAGCTCAAATGTGGAGGTGCTTCTGAACTTCAAAAATGGCTTCCGCTGACATCTTGAGAAAATGAGTTTCTTCCTCTGTCAAGTGAATGCAGGCAACGACCAGTATCCCTCCCCTTCCCAGCTGAGCGGGCAGGCTCAGGAACACCTCCTCTTCTATACCGTGGAAGTCCTTGGCCATCGCAGAAATGGGATGAACCCTCCTCTGATTTCGAATCACACATTTCACCAAGTATGTAGTAGAGTATCTGATTGCCCACGAAGTGTACCCCTTCAATTTGATAACCTCGCAAGTGTTGTTCACCAAGGACCGGTGAATGGCTTCCAGATGCTCTTTCTCGTCCTGGATTTCCTACTTGTCCAGGAATCTCAACACGGGGACGTCCCCCACGCTAATGCTCGACCACAGAACCACCGAGGTGTACGATGTACGCCTGCACGTCCTGTGCATTAACGTTAAGATGATCTGCGGTCATGGAGCAAAAGCGCGAGGACTTGAGGTTGGTGTCGCGGCCCATCGCTTTATTCGAGGGAAAACCATAGTTACCAAATTCGCCCTAATCGGGTTGAAGAATTCAAAAATTCAGCGATTAGTATTAGAAATTGTAATTATTTCTGTAGCAGGAGTTCGTTAAAATTAGAGAGTCAGTGAAATGAGCTTTGAGTCAAAGCCAGTGATGGATGAAGACATAAGTGCATTCTATATAAATATGAGTGTGAGTTCACTATGTGCATGTCAAGATATTTTAGGCAAGTGGTTAGTTGGAAAAGGTTAAATACCGTTCACCCAGTTCATGGTAAGAATCAAGTCTTGTGTGATCAATCGAAGAGCCACAGGTAGTGTGTTTTATTAGAAATTTTGATTTCACCCACATGTGGAGTTAGCTAAAATTAGAGAGTCAGTTAACTACGTGTTGAGGAATGAGTGTTGGAGTGTTGAGTCAAGTAGAGTTTAGTGATAGAAGACTTTTAGTGTGTGGTTGCATGTCAAGATATTTTAGGCAAGTTGCTAGTTGGAAAAGCTTAAATAACTTTCACCAGGTTCATTGTAAGCATCATGTTTTGTGTGATCAATAAAATAGTGGCAACTCGTGTCTTTTATGTGTGAGTTCATGCTTTGTTTTTTCTTCCTTTCCGACTAAGTGAAAATAATGATATGGATGTTTTTGAAGACAAAGATGAATGCATTCGAACCATTTTTCAGCAATGAAGTCAAGAAGAGCTAGGAATTTTCTATCAAAAAATATGGCTGAAAGAAAATCAAGAATATGAAGCACAAGAAGAAGAGCAAATAAAACAGTTTGAAGATGCAATGTTGCGGCAACAACACACAGTTGAAAGCATATTTGAAGAGAAAGTGTAGTAGAAAATATCAGAATTTGTTTTAGCACAAATTCAGGAAAAGTCAAAGAAAAATTGCAGTAGCAACAAGTGACTAAAGCCTACAACAAGAAAGTTCAATAGAGAATGAAGCGATTTTGAGGATTTAAAATTTGGAAGAAGCTAAAAAAAAGAAAGTTTTGAGTCATTGTAAGACTCACGGAGACATGGACCAAGAGGTATGTTTGAGTGATAATTAAGTCAAGTCATGTTTGAGTTATGTTGACTCATACGGTAGTAATTAAGGGGGAGTGTTAGAAATTGTAATTAATCTCGCATGTGGAGATAACTAAAATTAGAGAGTCGGTTAACTAAGTGTTGAGGACTGAGTGTTGGAGTGTTCAGTTAAGTCAAGTGATAGAGGACTTTTAGTGTGTGGTTGCATGTCAAGATATTTTAGGCAAGTCCCTAGTTGAAAAAGCTTAAATACCCTTCACCCTGTAAGCATCATGTTTTGCATGATCAGTAGAAGAGCAGTTCGTATCTTTTATGTGTGAATTCATGTTTAATTTTCCTTCCCAACATATTTTATGTGCTAATTTGTGTTTTGTTTCCTCTGAGTTTCCTACAAATTGGTATGAGAGCCAAATAGACCAAATCAACAGTAACTTGTGAGAGAAATAACTTTTCTACTTGTTTGAGAATTATAACGCACCTTACAGCGGTATTCAGAGCGTTATAACGGCGGTGGACTTAACATAGAGCCGCGTTAGAGCGTTACACGCTGGGCATCATAAGACAAACAACGAATTCAAATTTTGATATAAAGCGAAGGTTTAAACAAGCCACCGTGAGTGAGGCAGCACCACGAGCTCGTTGAAAAATCACAATTAATTTGGAAAGTGAAAAGTAGCTTGCAGAGCTGCCAGCTATACTTAGAAGCTGCAGTAATGACCGATTGCCTGCCATATTGAGAAGGTGTCATAGCATTGATTGAAACGTCTTCCCTGTTGCAAGCAAAGCCTATGAGAAGTCAAGAAAGAAAGAGCACGTGGGCAAGGTTAAAGAAATACGTGAGCTAGTTCAAAGGTTTGTTTTTACATATTGGAAATGGGCTCCAAATTATTGTTTAAAAGGCCTTGTGTAATTTTTTTTTATAGGAGCCTCTTTTGAAAATGGTTTAAACAAAGCATGCGAAAGAATTTATATTGGGGTAAATGGTGAAGAGATCTTAAAGTGTGTGGGTAATTTTGGAGGCAAAGTTTTTTTAAATGTTTTTTATATATTAAAAAAAACAGGAAGTGTCACGGTTTTTTTTGTTGTTTTGGAAATTTGTAGGGAAAAAGAATTTAGGGCTTTGTAAAGTTTGTCAATGTACTATTTGTTTTTTTTCAAGCATGACAGTGTTTAAGGTGAATATTGTGTCTTACGGGGGAGCATATTGAAAATCATTTTTTTTGGGGGCGATATGGAAAATAGCTTCATGCAATAAGAAAAGAATCTATAAAACATAGGAATGACCACAGTCATGGGTCGCAAAGCGCGATTGAAGCATATGAAGAAAATAAATCGAAAAGAAGAAGCAAAAATCATTCCCATGGTTAGAGAGGTTCAAGCCTCAGCCGAGAAACTGAGAAGTCTAACAGAAGACAATGAAGAAATCGAGGGTGATTGGTTTAGCTTTGATCTGCTACCACCTCCTATGTTTATTGGTGAATATTTTGATCACTGGGTTATCAAGATGCTAACTTTTCTTAGAGTTAAAGAGTTAATTGAGTACGGGTTTAATAACCCATATGATGAAGTATGCAATGCTTTAGCATTGAATTTTATAAAACAAGCATTGGATGAGAAGTGTTTGTGCAAGGTAGCTAAAACTACAATTTCCAAGGAAGCATGGAAGTTCTTGGAAGCAAAGTTTAGTGCAAGGGGGAGTGAAAAGCAACAACATGTTATGTCACAAGCAAAGAAGTCAACCACAGATATGAGAGTAGATGAGAAAGACTTTGAGAGGGAAATAGAGCTTGGAGAACCCCACTAAAAAGTGGATGGTGGTTGTCAAGACCATAAAATTGAAACCCATTATGCAAGCATGCATGTGGATGAAGAAGATGCAACAAAGATTGCACAGAGAGAAGTGGAAGCCTCTGTGTGTGAAACCGAGCAAGAGCAAATAAATGCTCAAGGACTCCACTGTAATGTGGATGATACAGATGATGGTGAAACCACTGTGATGAGACACATGTGGATGATGACTGCAAAGTGATATGTGAATTCATGAATCCAACCGCAAGTGATGGATTTGGTGAAGTTGAAATTGTCAATGAGCGCATGCATGCTCGGATATCCCACCATAGTGTGGATGAACATTATGTTGATAATATTGTCGCTTTGTTTCTTGAAACAGAGATTGATTGTTAAAAAAAGGTAAGGCCCATGTTTGATAAGACATTAAAGGGTGAAGTTGCCACTGTAGCAACAAGATATGAAGCAGTTGGAATTGTTCATGAAGCAATATGGTATCTAGCAGTTGTTGATGATCAAGAACAAGATAAAGTGATTGAAGAGTTTTTTATGAGAATATCCACTAACAGAACAACAGTGGAAAACAACTTGCATGCAATTGAAAAGAAGGTAGATGTAGAGCAGGAAGCTCTCACTGAAGAGAATCATATTAAAGATGTTTTTAACCTTGTTTTTTAATATGAAGGTGTTTAGAATAACATGGGAGCAGAAGTTGAAAGCAAATTTGTTAATAAATTTGATGCATATTTGAAGTTAATTGAATGGATTCAAAAACCAATAGAACAAATTTGTGTGAGTCTTAAAGCAGTGGCTGGAATAAAAGAATTGAATGAAATGGTGAATGATGATCTTGAGTGTGCAGATTATAGGAAAAAAGCAGCAACACCTGATGGTGAAAGTGAAAATAATGATATGGATGTTTCTGAAGACAAAGATGAATGCATTGAAACCATTTTTCAGCAATGGAGTCAAGAAGAGATAAGATTATGCTATTAAGAAATATGGCAGAAAGAAATAGGAATATGAAGTGCAAGAAGCAGAGAAAATAAGACAGTGTGAAGATAGTTTGAAGATGCAATGTTGTAGTAGCAGTCCATGGTTGAATGCATATTTGAAGAGGAAAGTGTAATAGATTAGATTAGATCGCGTTTCAGCACAAATTCAAGAAAAGTCAAAGAAAAATTGAAGTAACAACAAGTAAAGGAATATGGAGCCTACAATAAGAAAACGCAACAGAGAATAAAGCAATTTTGAGGATTTAAAATTTGGAAGAAGAGAAAAAGAAAATACAAAATTGTGAAAGTCTTGAATCATTGTAAGCCTAACTGAGACATAGACCAGCAGGCATGTTTAAGCGATAATTAAATCAATTTATTTTGTAATCCTAAGAGACATTGTTGAGTCATGTTAATTCATATTGAGTCATACAGTCGTAATTAAGGAGCAGTGTTAGAAATTGCAATTACTCCGGCATGAAGAGTTGGCTAAAATTGGTAATTAAGGGAGTGTTAGAAATTGTAATTACTCCAACATGAGGAGTTGGCTAAAATCAGAGAGTTCGTTAAGTGAGCCTTGAGTCAAGGGAAGTGATGGATGAAGAGTTGAGTGCAATCCATATTTAAAGTGTGAGCCTGTGCACGTCAAGATATTTTAGGCAAGTCCCTAGTTGGAAAAAATTAAATACCCTTCACCAAATTCATTGTAAGAATAAAGTTTTGTGTGATTAATAAAAGATCCGTAGCTCATGCGTTTTATGTGTAAATTTGTGTTTTGTCTCCTCTGTCTTTCCAACAGTTCGGTTATATGCTAAAATTGGGTTTAGACACATCACAATCTCTTAATTTTTTTATTTTTTATTTTCTTTGATTTGTATTTTTGGAAAAAATGTCCTCCATTTTTTGTGCATTAGTTTTGTCATCTAGTTGTAGATATTGAACTGTTGAAATGTGATTCTCCATAATATTGAACTGTTGAAACTTAATTCTCCTTGGTGGTGGATGGATCTAGTTAGACAATACTGAAGATAGAAGGGACAAGGAGTTAGACAATACTGAAGATAGAAGGGACAAAGATGTTATTGATGATTTGTTATGCAATACAAGGATGTTATTGACGGTTTGTTCTGCAATACATGGGTGATTAATGAGTGATTAATGATTAAAAAAATAGTAGTTCCACTTCCATCAAAGTTACTTTGATGTTATTATATTTTACATTGTTTGTTTCATGTTTTTTTATTTTTTATATTGGAAAAAAAAATCACTAAAAGTAGATATAAAATCTAAATAAGTAATTGCTATATTAAATTTTCATTTTCACAATAAAATAATTTTTTTGGGTCCATTTTCTTAAATTTTAATCTCTCTTATTTTTCAAAAAAATAATTTTTTGCTCACTTTTTTAGATTTTAATCTCTTTCCTAGAGTACTTGGACATTCACATTGAGTATGAAATTCTAACTATTTATTCATAATAAATTTCATTGTAATTTAGTTTTTGGCTTTTAAGAAATTTATAAGGAAAATATATTATATGGTTTTTAAATTTTTTGAATAATTAGGGAAACAACTTGATAGTTCTAATTTGATGATTTTTGATAGTTCTAATTTGATAGTTTTTTATCTGTTTTTAAATATTTTGAATAATTATGGAAACATCAAGATAGTTTAATGATTCTTGATAGTTCTAATTTGATGTTTTTTTATCTATATTTTATTCAGTTAATAATTAGAAAATTACCTAAATATTTATCATTAAAAACTACATTATTAGCTACTATCTTTTGATTGACCAACTAACAATTTTAATTTTAGTTTTATTTTTTTAAGTAATGTTAAAAAATTTGTTCGCCCCATTGTATCTTATTCACTTCCATTGAAGAGGAGTTATTCTACTAATTTTAATATCTCTGGGAATTGTTTCTATTAATTTCAATATTTAATTTTATTTCCAATTTTATCATAGAATTCAAAACAATTTCACTTGCATTAAAGAAAACTTATTTCTACTGATGTCAAAATTGCAAATTTAGATTATTCAAATTAAAAAAAAAATATTGTTAATACTAATGTGAAATGTATATTTCTAATTTTTTCGCTACCGAATTTTAGATAGTTAAATTTTTTCCGTTATCAAATCGAATTGGAATTCGAACTTATAACTATTCGGCAAAACAGAGAGCTTCCCCGCGATGTAGTTCAGTGTGTCCACTGGGTTTGAGACGACCAGCAGGATTGTGTATTAGACAAGTTCCGGGACGATGGATTTGAAGAGATGGAAATTGCGCTCCACCAGATTGAGGTGCGACTCGCCATCCCGCTGCCTGGCTGTAGATCCAGCATTTTGCCCCGCAGCTTATCGGCCTGGATGTCCACCAGGGCTAGCTCCGTTGTGAGCTCCACCGCCATGCCCACATTTCCAGATGACGGTTATCTTTGTGTTTCGGTTTTGTCGATGTCTAGAGATGACACTGACGATGAGCGAGTCATTGAAATTGTAACCTCACAAATGTTTCGATGCCTTAGGAAGTTTTTACGACGTCTGATAAGTTTGGATAATAAGTTAGCTGTGACTGGAGATGATAACTTTGGCTGCTAACTGGATGCCTTTTATTGGCAATGGTGTGGTGTTAGCGGGAAGTCCAGACGAGAACGACAGCCGACTTTGTGTAAAGGCGACGGCTGCCAACTCTTCTAAAGTTCGGCGGTAGAAGCGACTGGAGCAACTGTCGCCTTTCGCGACTGTAACAACATGAGCTTATCATTCCTAACTTTTTGCACATACACATATTGAACCTATCATTACCAAACCTCAACTGCTTTGACAAACAGAAGGTTTGAAAAACCCATTGAATCGAGCGCATATGTATGAGCATATTCGGGTGGATAGAGGTCCAGAGTGGCATATTCTTTACATCCAAGTCAAAAATGGATTGGAACCCACACTTCCTCGATGAACCTCTCGGTATCTTTTTGTCAAACCCTTTAAAGCTGACTAATTTGTAGTTTACAATAACGTACAGCAGATTTTCAACCGAATAGTCGAGTTTCAACCGAATGCGAGTTTATCAATGTGGACAAGAACAAGAATTTATGATATAAAAATGGAAGATTTTCAGCCATATTTTTACATCAATAAGTTTATTTAATTTTTATATATATTCACAAAATAATTATATATAGAAAGTAGTGATTTATTTTAGAGTATTTGTTTATATAGGTATTTATTTTAAAATAAGAATTTTAGAAATTTTAATTTAATTATTAATAATTATTAAGTAAATAGTAGAGATTTAATTTATATGAAATATTTTGGAATATTTTTAGTAGTAGTCACATATTAAAGATTAAGATTTATCTCAAAAATAGATATGTTTTTCCAATTAAATTAATTCATTAGAAAAATATTATATGAATGTGTGTCATATGAACATGAGTAATGGTTTTTGGGACATATGGTATTAGTAAAACCATGGTATTGGAGCATGGTATCTTAACAAAGCATATTTACAAATTAATAATCTTTATGGTAAAATGTGGATAGATATTTATGGTTATGAATCTTATTACATGATTTCCTAATGGTATTTATTTAATCCATATATTAATTATTATTATTATTATTGTTATTATTATTGTTATTATCATTATTATTATTATTTTAAAGTTAAATTATATATTTTTTTAATTTTGATAATGTGAGATGTATCATGAAAGCAATGTTTTCATTTTCATTTACTACATTGAACTTAGATCAATCAACCACTAAAGTGTAGAGAGTTCCCATGACTTCCAATAGCAAACGTGCTTTAACTATAGACACTCACCAATTGAGCTAACCTAAGGATTACATTTTTCATATTATAAATACATTGTTTACAAATATAAATATGTATGTTCAATTCATATATAAATAATATTTTTTTTTGTTTTTTTTTTTAATTTTTTATATATTTATTTTTTTTTTAATTTTGTCAAATGTGAAATATATTATTAGGTATATGCTTTAATACTCATTATGGATTATTCATTTTATTAGTTATTTAATTTATATAATTATATTAATTCTCATAGTAATTAAAAATAAAAAATTATTTATCAAATATATAAACATATTATCTTTTAGAATGTGTAATGTTTTTGCTAAACCAAAAGTATATGCAACTCTAGCAATAGAATGTTGATGATCAATAATTGCCTCAATATTTTTGGCCATAATTTCTAGATGTAATTGCAATATTTATGCCATGATTTTTAAATATTTTTGAAATGAATTTTCATTAGCTACATAATTGAAATCCTTTAAAATAGCCTATTTACCACGAGTTATGGCCCACCATAATTTAAGTAAGTATTTGCATAAAAAATGAATAAGAACAACCATAATTTAAGCAAGTATTTGTATAAGACAAGACACATGTGGTAGTTCTTATTATATTCAAGTGAATAGAAAGTTCAATCCCCATCAAAACGCTACTTCACAAGAGATTTTGACCACCATGTAACTTTTTTTTTTAAATAATTTTTATTAAAATTTAAAATTTAAAGGTATTCGATACCATTTTATTTTTTATATTGTATATATATATTATTATATTAAATAATATTAATAAGTAAAAATATTGAAAATGGAAACATGAACTTTTCATATTTTTTATGATTTTAAATATTGTTATAACTATATTAGTAATTAAAGAAATTATTTCATAAATTTGGAAAGATCAAAGAGGTGGGTTTTGATAAAAAGAATAATACATCTACAACTATTGGTATGATAATGATTGTAAAATTGCTAGAAAATCTCTTGGAAATGCTCCTCAAGAAATCTTTAAATTTGATAAAATAAATACATAGGAATTTTTTTCTTTACACCAATGAGTAGATTTGACATTAATTTTGCATCCAAATGTAGTATAATACCGGGGAAATGTTTAGAGTGTTCATCAAGATCTTAAAAAAAAAACAAGACAACAGTTCCAAAATTTTGAACCAAAAAATTACTACTTACAAACATTCTATCTACTATATACGATAGTACAATTGTAAGCTCTGCAAAATTGAACAAACACAATAAGGCAACTTTACAATATGATGTCAAAGATTAGGAAGCAGATCGTCAACCAAGTGCTTATTGAGATCAATTGACAAATTTTCATTTTGGCATTTTAGGTGTTTCTATCCAACTTCAATATTGCCTGCAGTATAAATATGATTCCAAACATGCTTGCTAATTCCTTTGAATCCCACACCCCTCAGCGTTATAACAAAACAAGAGTCGGTGATCGCCATGTTGCTCTTATAGCCACCATGTACATGATCATGCTCAAAGTTGCAAGTCGTTGTTCTCTTGTAGGAACCCAACCACATGAAGTGCTTGTACTTATATTTCCTCCCTGCGGAAGCTACATCCCCATCTTCTTTAACCAATTCTTCACACTTTCACACATTATATTTACAATGGATTGCAATCTATTGTATATGTTGGGAAGCAACTCAAGGAGGGTGTTTTATTCCCTCGTGGGTCTTGCTATCTCAAACTATATTATGAAATCTAAGTCCACGAACAAACGATCACTTCTGCTTGATTTTGTGCTAGCACATCCAAGTAGTCATAGTTAGTTGCACAAGAAATCATATATTTTAATCAAGAATTCTTGAAAGTATATATTTGAAAATAAAAGTTTGAAGCCAAAAAGAGCCACCAACCAGGAGGAAAGCTTATGCTATAATTATCCTTGGGGTACGATTTGCAAATTGTTGCATCATGTTGCACACTTCTAAGAATGAACATCACAAACTTCGTGAGGCATTCTAATTGTTGTTGTTGCAGTTTCCTAGCGATTTCCAGGCACCTAGTTGTTTCAGCCAATGGTTTCACCTCTATAGGACAATTGCAAGATGTGATGCCCTAGGAAATATTCAGATCTTTTCAGTAGAAGATGTCAAAGGGAATACACAAATGTGTGTTAATATGAAAAGTCGCCAATTCAAAAGCCAGATGGAGGAGCCGGAAATTTTTTGAATGTTTGTTATAACAATGTTATGTTTATTCTTTGAATAACATATTAGGTTATGTGGATGATATGTGTGGAGACTGTGTAGGAGCCCATGTGTCATGCCCCCAAGCCTACGGTGGTCTTTCAACCGTGCCGGTGAGGTGCGGCACCATCGAACACTTTCATTTTAACAATACTTGTGCACATGGACTACGCCTAATTCACAACCGTGTACTTAGTTTGTGCTTCTCAACCAAGTATAATATTAGTTAACCTTTATATCAATGAACACCCATACTTATTCATTATCCACAACAATTATAAAAGAGAACAAAAATTGCACGATATAAAGGGGAGGGGCAACTCCCGAACAAGTCTGCCCAACAGTATATTATATCAGTCTTTCAATAATACAATCATCAAGTATACTTGGCAAAACCCCAAGTCTATACTTAGTCAAATTTACAACCGAGGCATAAATCAGCCTTTACAACATTCATGCCACTCTTGCACGGTAGGAGGGTGCTCACCCGAGACACCAAGAACTCCACCTCAAGTCCTGCACAAAACTGCAACCAACATCCGACACACCTTGCCAACCATCGACCGTCCACGAGAATTACCAAACTGCACCTTTACCAAGTTATGCGCATGAGCTATGCGCACTCCTATACCAAACTCCGCACTTCCTCTTGTCTTATGCGAAGAGCACAAGTGATGCAAGTTGATTCATTGTTGAATGAATGTCAAACGCTCCTCCATATATACGCTTGGTTGAAGGGTGGTCGCTTACCCAGCCAACCCCCTTATCGGTGGCTTGCACACCCATATCTACGCCAAGGAACCGTCGGCCAGCCCCTATGAACGCCCACGCATCATCGGGTATAAGTCGCCTTTGTTCCACGCTCATTTCACAAGTGTCGCAAGTCGCTCTTCTTATCGTTGCATTTCTTCCGCACTTCGTCGTTCGTCCGGTTGGTCGCACCCGCCTGTTGCACCATCGCATGCCCATCATGTGTGCACGCCCGGTCGCTCGGAGCCCGCCCATCGCACAAACTAGAAGGCGTTACATCCTCCTCCACCTAAAGTCGTTGTCGTCCTCGACAACATACCATCCTCCAAGTATCAATCCATGATGTCAACTCCTCCACATATGGCAAACATCCCTGCAACATATGTAGGACTCCATCTCCACCATGTCTCATCTCAGCAACCAACTGTCACCAAGATAGTCCATACCAAAGTATGTCATATATCAGATGTCCTTGACCATCGACCACCTGCCACAATCTCTCCATGCTGCTCTTCGCCATGGAAGGCTGGTCCCTCCAACTCAAGCTACATGTCCACTGCAACAATGTGTCAACTCCATCATGTCATCAACTCCATCATGTACAAAACTGCCCATGATACATCAATAAGTGCTAACACACCTCAACCATGTGCCAACATCTCATCTCCATAAACTGTCAAGTGCTCTATGAGAACACCTCTCTCCATCATGTGTCCTATGTGAACCACTGCCATGATACTCCAACACAATGCTAACACATCTATGTTATGTGTCAACATGTCAAACCAACACTAACACGTCCATGTGTTCCATGTGTCTCGCTGCCATGATACTCTAACACAATGCCAACATACCTCTGCTCACTGCATGCCCCTCATGTTTGAACTAGTTGGGTAGCTAATCCAACCATCACGCTCAAATCATGAGAGTGAACATCCTCATGCCACCATCAGTCGTTTCTGAAGACCTCAGCCACATCCTGAACTCATCAAGAATAAACCATGTCTAGGTCCATGAAGTAGCCTTCATCCCATCTGCAACATGTCATGATGCTTATTGCCAAGCCATCCCTGCACCATCATACCTGCTCAACTGCTTTAAGGACTCACTGCCATGAGCAACTAACAATGAGCCCCATCTTCTTGTCCATCTAAGAAGATGTAGAGGGGTTAGAGCTGGAAGGCTCACCCTCACTAATCATCTCAATCCATCTATCAGGATCCTCAATCTCCATCCTTTGTAGATAATTGACCTCACATATAACTCCTCATCATCATCCTCATCCTCAACCACTTCTAGCCTTCTTGTCAAGTCCAAGATACTATCTGAAAGTGTTTTGATGACCAATGACTGCTCCGTAAGCTTTGTCTCAACCATGGACAACCGCTTACTCATGTCACCCAACTCATCCCCCATTTGCATCACTACCAATTTACAATCAGGCCGAGTCACACCAAAGGTAGGCACACCAATGGGTACATCTTCCCTTCCATCATAAATGTACAGCCTCTTCAAATGTGGAACAATCATAGCATCATATTGTTTCATAAATTCCATCCCCAGCACAACCTCATAGTCATCAATCCGCACTATAGTGAAGTCCACCTTCCAGGTCCATTCACC
Organism: Pinus taeda; assembly: GCA_000404065.3. Taxonomy (NCBI): domain Eukaryota; kingdom Viridiplantae; phylum Streptophyta; class Pinopsida; order Pinales; family Pinaceae; genus Pinus; species Pinus taeda. Next base: position 92,416 of record APFE030256090.1, read on the forward strand.
AAGTGTTGTGTCCACTTGTTCAGCTACACCAAGAACTTCATCCAGACAAGATGTAAAGAATCCTATTTTATTACTTTCATTGCATCCAGGTGGAATTAAAGAGGCAGCATTTGAAACTTGAAATTAAAATGAAATTCAAACGGAGCTACAATAATCTTTGCTGAACCACTGGCAGGTTAAGAATAATTGGTGTAGCGAACCTTTACAATACATAATACAACATAATTGCATCGCAGCTTCTAGGACTCTAAAAAAGAATCAGAGCACTGTTTATTGTAAAGCAATATGAATTTAATCAAGAAGAACCAGGGATTTGTTTTTGGACAAAATTTCGAGAGAATTTAGTGTGCCCGTTATCGGAATCGAACTTGAACTTGAACGATTACGGCTGGAATATGTGCAGTGAGCAGGACAACCACGAATGGAACTTACGTACAGAATTCAAAGTGGTATGAACAGATTGAGCTGTATGTACATACTAGTTACCTGATTATATAAAGTCGAGACGGTCCCAAAAGGGTAATTTGGGATGAAAAAGTCGTCTTCTTCTTCTTCTACTGAATACTATATGGTAGATATGTGCTCCTGCTTCATCATTCTGTCTAAAATGGCGCAGGCCTTTCGTTTAGCTCTTGAAGTCCCGGTCTTGCTGAGATCGACCAATACATTAATGTATCCATTTCGATCACCTCACATTGCTTTGAAATGCGACCAATCGTTCGAGCAGATTGCCTGCAGAATTACAACGACATTTTCCTTGTTGCGAGGATGTTGGGATCCATCTTTGATAATGCCCATCAGGCACGGTACTGCTCCTTCGTTTCCCATTGCTTCAGCCGCCTCGTGGTGGGCAGCGACCATGGCGAGAAGCGACAGAGATTCGTCCACCAGTCCTTCGCTATGGTTGGATACAAGCTTCAGTAGCACAGGAATCATGCCTGCTCTCACACATGGGATTCTGTTTTCACGGTGGATAGTCCTTCTTGGCCATGGGATTTCCATCGCTAAGGAGATTCACCAGGGCGGGAATGGCGCCCAAAGCCCCAATTTTGGTCTTGTTTTCATCCACCGCCGAAAGGCTGAACAGTGCTGCCGCAGCGTTGCCCGGGGCTTCCATGGTGCCGCCATTTCGAAGTACCTCTATGATGCAGGGTATGGCTCCCTGGGCAGCTATTGCCGTTTTGTTTGCATCTTGGATTGACAGATTCAGAAGAGCCATCACTGCGTGTTCCTGTGTTTCAGAGTCGGACGACTGCAGAAGCGAGACCAGTAAGGGTATGGCCCTAGTCTTGCCCTACCCGAGGTATGCTCTGTGGCAGCTTCCCGACTTTCCTTTTCTTGCACAATTTTATCCAGCAAAATTCCCAAATACTTCTGTTCTTCCAGTGTGATGGCGGATTTGGGGCGGGTAGATTCTGCCACGCCCCCATTGCTTGTTGCAACCTGCGACCATTAAATCAAGAAATTACAGTATTGCAATGCGTTCAGTGACGGGAAACATAAGCTCAGCTATCCAACATGCATAGAATGGTACTTGTCACCGTTGTCCTGCGGTTCAACCACGTTTCGATCATGCATTATGCTTCGAACAGGTTTCTGTGGCGCTTGGTTTGTCTCTCGTGGTGGGGCCAAAAACTTCAAATTTGACCAGTCTACGGTAGCCATGATGATGATGGGTGCATGAATTAGTTCAATTAAATCTCCAAACTTGACCTCTCTAAGGTAGCTATCATGAAAACTTTAAATTTGACCACTCTATGTTAATATACCATTTTCGTTGACTGAGCATTGGCTCCTGCTCCTGCTGGTGGCAGTCCTTGTGAAGGATCGTCACTTTATTTAAAAAGTACCAAATATTCACGCGGCAGGCCGTCAAGATGTCTTCACGTGATAATCAATCCGAGCAAGTCCCCAAATCTTTGACACAGGCTCCTTATACCGTTTCTCCTATCCTCCGCAGCCACATTTGTGGCCTATGGACAGCAAATTTGTAAACAAGATTTCCATCGCCGTCTAAACATATATGTCGGTATTCCGAATCTGAATACGATGAAGGTGCCCTGGGTCCCTGTCCGCATTTCCTTTTGGGTCCTCCAAATCTTGCCGACACCATGGAGGATGTCAAATGTCGTTCCAATAGCTAATGTACAAGAATTTTAAAAAACTCTTCTTCGTGGAACACCTAGAGATATTTTCAGCTCTAGTCAAAACAGATACTTCGATGTTTTTGTTAAAATAAACTAATTACAGTATTCTCGTGGCATGGTGGGCCTTCTTCAGAAACCCTGTCCACAAATCTCAGCGATCAATCCCTTTCAGTCTGCATAGATATGACTATACAGACATTGAAGAATAAATGTGCAACAGTGATAACACCACAGTGGCGGGTACACAATACGCAACAGTAATGCACAGTTATCAGTATACAGGCATTGTAGAATAAATGTTGAACAGTGATAACACAGCAGCAGCGGGCACACAACACACAAAAAGTAAATACCACTTGTTGCATTCTTGGCAAGCATCCAGAAGAACTGCCCACTGTACTATTCCTCTGCAGGAAACTCCAGCTGCCTCAAAAGTAACTTGTAAATCCATCCCGGTTAAGGCATTGTAAAGCCTTCCACGTCAAGGCAGGGACTTGCTGCGATGCAGCTTCCCTTGTTTATAAAATGGAACTAACGTTCCACTCTCATCGAACGTTCAATCCGTGGTTTTTGATTTTTTATTTATAAATGGACCTACCGTTCCACTCTCATCGAACGTTGAATATCTAGTTCGGTGATCTATAAATTACATACTTAGCTTTCATGCAACGTATTCGTTTCCAATGATTATTACGATAAAGAGATTGGAAATGGTACGGCCTGCGGCACCAACGCCACAGCAGGGTCTTTGGATGTCAAATGCAGACCAAGTTGTTCCGGGAACTTATACTTCAACTGTATATTTCTACAGGCCCAATGGCTCTCCCCATTTCTTCTCAATGGACATCCTCAAGGAAGCTCTGAGTAAGGTGCTGGTGCCTTTCTATCCCATGGCAGGGAGACTCAAAACAACACCAGATGGACGTATCGAAATCAACTGCAACGGAAAGGGAGCTCTGCTGGCTGAGGCTGTCACAGATTCTGCCATTGACGATTTCGTGGATTTTTCACCCACTCTGGAGCTCAAGCAGCTTATTCCTAAAGTTATCTATTCACAAGAAATCTCTTCCTGCCCTCCTCTCTTTCTGCAGGTTGGTTTGGCTAATTTTGTATTATGAATATTTTATACTTTTGAGTTTGTTATATATGTTTTTATTTAGAGTGTATTTCATTTTTTAGAATGTATTTCCAATTAATCATATTATTGGTTTTGAGTTAATTTTCCGAATCATCTATTTGGGTTCATTTTAAGACAAAGAGGGCAGTAGATTGTTCGAAACAGTTAGAAATGTTGATTCAAAACCAATAATATGATTAAATTGTTTGAAATGTTGACTCAAAATCAATAATGTGATTAATCATAATTCTAAAATAGCTACATAAATTATAGAAATTTGAAATCAATGTATATATTTTTTGTTTCGAACTAACTTAACTAATAAATAAAATGAATCTTTTCAAATATTTAATTATAAAATTTTAAATAAAATTATAATTTCTTATTATTTTAAAATGTATAAATAAATTTAATATTATATAAAAAAAATTAAATATTTAAATTATAATTTCTTATTATTTAAAATATATAAATAAATTCAATATTATATAAAAAAAATTAAAATTTTATAGATTCAACCGTTTAAACTTATAAATTTTGACTCTTTATCGATTTTTTAATAACTTAAAAAAAATTAAAAATATCATTCGACAGGACAAAAACCTCGATAACCCATCTTCAGAACTTCTTCCATGGAATGTGGATAATAGCTAATTTCTTAGTACTAACATTAATTTACGAAGTTTCTTGTTTGGTTATTACAATTTTCGATTGTATGTTGTTTGTAATTTCGTTGTTCTTGAGATTCCCATTCCCTTGGTCCAGAAAAGTGAATATCGTAAAATGTGAAACATATATTATTTTCCATTCCCTTGGTTCAGAAAAGTGAATATGGTAAAATGTGATATATGTTGTATTATTATTTTTTCCAAATGTGGAATATAGGGATTAATTAGTTTTTTTTTTTTTTTTTTTTTTTTTTTTTTTTTTTTTTTTTTATATATATTATAAATTTAAATGTGAAATTTATTTTAAAAATTGAAAATATTTAATGGAAAAAACATCATTTTATTAGGTAGACAATTTATTTAACCAAAAAATATAAGATTGAATGGGTATATATTCATTTAAATTTTATATTTATTAAGAACAATTAATTAATTTAATAGATTTATTTAATTAATTAATTAATTTTTATATGTTTGTTGGGTAGTTCAAGTGATACGATGGTCGTGGAATGAAGTCGGTCGTGGGAATGAAGTCTTCGCTGAACAGGAGATTTTGGGTTTGAATCTTGTGCTATCCTCCTGTAGCGGGGTGAATAATTGAACATATAAAACTCGAACATCAGAGATTCCTACTAAAATTACAAAAAAAAATTATTAATTAATTTTATATATAGATAAAAGTTCTAGAAAGTTACATATTTTCTTAATATGAAATGTAATTCTATTAAACTTTAATAATTATTAAAAAGATATAGATTTATTCTAACTCTATGTTTATTAAATAAAGTTTTCGCAATAGTTTTGATGTCTATCTCCTCATGATGAATTTATGATTAAAGTAATCTTAATATTTATCTCCTCGTGATGAATTTATAATTAAAGTAGATTTATATTTTTATATTTTACATCAACCTACCTACGTACCTTAATTCTATTTCTTTTACATTAATTTTCCTCATATTTATTTACATACGTATTTATTTCATGTTATGATGCAAATGCAGGTAACATTTTTCAAATGTGGAGGAGTGTCGTTAGGTGTGCTTATGCAACACAGTTTTGTTGATGGATGTGCAGCCCTACACTTCATCAACTCTTGGTCTGAAGTAGCTCGTGGATTAGACATTACTCTCCCACCATTCATTGATAGAACTCTTTTACAACCCCGGAAAATTCCAAGTCCAAAGTTTCATCATATAGAGTATCGTCCACCTCCAATCTTGCAGGAAAGTGGATTGATAAATGATATCTCATATGCCATTTTCAAAATTAGAAAAGAACAACTAGATATTTTAAGAGGAAAAACAAAACAAAGTGGAAATGAAGAAAGGTATAGCTGCTATGAAATGCTTGCAGGACATATATGGAGATGTGTCTCCCAGGCCAGAAATCTGAGGGAAGATCAAGAAACGAAACTGTTTATTGCTGTGGATGGTCGTAGTAGGTTCAGACCACCTCTTCCCCGGGGCTATTTTGGGAATGCTATTTTCACAACTACCCCTATGGCTCATGCAGGGGACCTTGTTTCAAAGCCTGTGAATTACTCTGCAAGTATAATTCATGATGTTTCGGTCCGAATGGATGACGAGTACCTGTGTTCTGCTTTAGACTATTTGGAATTGCAACCTGATTTCACTACTTTAATTCGAGAACCTCATATGTTTAGGTGTCCTAATATCAATATCGTAAGCTGGACTAGACTGCCCATATATGATGCAGACTTTGGTTGGGGAAAGCCCATATTCATGGGCCCTGCAGGTACTCACGAAGGTCTTGCTTACATTTTGCCTAGTGCAACCAATGATGGAAGTTTGTCACTTGTCTTGGGATTACACTCGCATCACATGGCTGCTTTTCAAAAGCTATTATATGAATTCTAGTTTATATGGAGTACCAATGACAAGCAAGCTGTCTTATACTTGGATTTGTAATAAATGATGGCTGTTTAAGTGTATAAAGATGTTATTGCATTATGGAATAGATTTACTATATTAGTTGTGTTTTTTTGTTTTTATTTATTTATTTATTAATTATGTAAATGTTTTTAATTTATTTGTATTATTTTCATGTAGAATATTAATTTTTTTCAACGATGATGATTGATTTTTACTAATTGAGTGAATTGGTTTATTAGTTCAATAAATAATGATAAGATTGAGTTTTTTTTTAAATTTTAATTTATGTTTGAAGAATATTAATAAAAGCACTCTAAAATCATATTTTTTTTGTTAAATTAAAAAATATGAATTAAGATTATAATGTGTTTGGTTGTTTATATATATATATATATATAACAAATTTTTCCAAAATCTTATCAAAAAGAGTTTGTATGTCAAAATTATGCCTCTTGCAAGTTAGTTTATAGTGTTGACTACCATGGTATAAAGTACGCCACATCAACCTCTGTTACTTATGCATACGGGGCTAGCCACATGTGGCTTTTTAAGAGGATTCTATGAGGTCCAAAATCATAATCAAATCTTATCCTTGGTTGGCTATCATCTTATGTTAAATATTGGAATACTAAAAGGAATAGGGGTTCCATTTTGTTCTATTGTATTTTGTCCCATAGTTGAGCAAAGGAACTAGGATTGGGAAGTTAGAGATCTAGATTGATCCATAAACTTAAACTCTCATAATATATATTTCAAAATTCTAGTGTAACTTTATCAAATCTATTGTGACAAATTGTCATAGAATTGCATTCATACATACAAAGGATGTGAATCATTCAGATGCATTTATCTTTTCTGGTCTCTGTTTCCATGGCTGAATTATAAATATGAAGTTAGGTTCAATAAACAGCGTGTTGATGAACTCACAAATGGTGCACATTAAGCACATAAAACCTATTTCCCGCAGAGATTCAATAAACAGCGTGTTGATGAACTCACAAATGGTGGACATTAAGCACATTAAAGCCTATTTCCAGCAGACACTGTATGTGAATGTTACTCATCTATTCAACTGCAAAAACACAACATTTTGAGATGTCTCAGTGTTCATAATAAACAACTGAGTCAGCAATAATCCCTAAACTAAGAATTCTATGGTCTTTAGGATCTTGTATCAGCCTGAAAACCACAGTACCTTTTCCAAACATGCCCATAATATTCGTGCTTTAACTACTGCTCGTCTTCAGAATCTGGAATTGTGAAGGTCAAAAAAACTATTTTTTCTTAGACAGAATTATGACACCGTACTTAATTATCAAGGGAAAGATGAAGATATCCTCCCTTGAGACAGTTAATTAACAGAAACACTTGTGACAAAAAAGAGTATGTGGCAGCTAAGCATTCATCTGATGGTGGAGAAAAGGGAATCTACCCACTTACCTGATCTAATGTCTTCATAAATTGTAGCTTTATTTTCCAACTGCCTCCAAACCATGGAACATATAAGTTTCCACCAATACATATGAAACACGAGGAGAGTCAAAAGCAGCGTATTAAATACATAATAGATCCATATGTGATAGGGGTCTGGGAGATCTAGGCACTGAATACCATCATAACTGCAAGAGAAAATTAGAAAACCCATAGTGTAAGTATTATTTTTTATTCAATGAAGTAGCAAACATTTGACCTTCAAAATAACAGTAAAACCTCATGAGCTGAAAATTTGAGAAAGGATATCAGAAAACCTTAAACTCCGGATGATCCAGAATGGGTAATATACCAAGCGGAGCAAAAACCATGAAAGAGAAAAAAGCACAAAGCTCATTACAGCTGCAAAATCCTTGCCACCATACTGAAAGAGCTTCGTTGTTTCCCATAAGAGATCACTTGTGTCATGCAAGGCAAAAATAATAGATCCGATGCGGAAAAACCTGGATTAATACATAAAGAAGAGTGACTTCCATCGAAGAATAAGCATTAGAATACTTAAATATCAGAAAAGTAATTCTCATTTGGAGATTAAGTTCCATATTTCATCCCATCTTTCATTAAAAACAAAGGTTCATCTTATTGGGCTTTTTCTAGATTTTCATTTTTTTCATCTTAATGGTCCTTTTCTAGATTTTCATTTTTGATTTGATTGGATATATTGGTGAGGGAGTTTACACTTAAAAATATGAGAAAATACTTTATCTTCGAATCAACACCCCTCTTTACAAAAAACAATTACTAATACAGAGAACAAAAAGATTTAAATCTTCTGAGTCTCTGGACTACATAAAAATTAAAATCAGCAGTTAGGATATAAGGCTTCCTTATACAGAGAACAAAAGGATTTAAAACTAAATCTTGTAACCTATATGGAAATTAAAATCAACATTTCCATAAAGAGATGCCGATATAAACCGAAAAAAAATATATTTGATTATTTATTTTTATAATTAAAGATAAATAATTATCAATAAAATAAGTTATAAAAATGTTAAATATTAAGTTTAAAAGGAAATATTATAAAATAATTATGTTGATAGACATTTATTTTGAATAGGGTTAATTTTAAATTTAATTATCAATAATTATTACCAAGGTGGCAGGAATTTAATTTCAATAGAATATTTTAGAATATTCTCAGTAGTATACACAAATCAAAGTTGAAATTTATTTCCAAAGTAATTATATAATTTTCGCCTTTAATTAAATTTATTAATTTAAAAAATGTAACAATTGTTATATGAACATACTGTAGCTTTTTAGAAGTGTTTTTCATAAATAGTGATACTAACAAAACCATTTAAAGATTAAAAATCTCCATAATAAAATAGAGTGAATTCATTATATATTTGTTTTAAATGTATATATATTTAACACTTGTATTCATTTTTTATCATTAAATAATAAGTATTATTTAAATAAAATTATAATTTAATTATTGTTTATTATCTTTACTAATAAAAATAAATATTATATTAATACTTATTATCATTTATCAACTCTTTAATTTATATAATAATATAATAATACTTAAAACAAATATTAAATTAAAAACCTATTATTCTCTATCTCAAAATAAGGGGAGCCGTAAGGCAAGAGACTTGTCAAAAGTCCTTCCATAGCAAACCTTTTCTATGTGGTGTTTGAGTTTCACTGAGGGCTTCACCAGAATGGCCACTGCCACCACTTCAACCTCTACATGTGATGCAAGGGAGGGAGATTTAACACAAAATTACTCAAAGGAACTTTTCTATGTAGTGTCTGAATTTCAGTCAACCCTTCACTAGCATGACCACTGGACCACCTCAATCTCTGCATGCTATGCACAGCAGAAGATTTAACTTGGAAATTGCTGAAAGAAACCTTTTCCACGATATCGACCTCTAACATTGTAGATATAAAGTTCAAACATTATTGACAATGTTAAATAGTAAATTACATTCCGAGTATCACACGATGTAATAAAATTGAGCAATTTGCGTAATCCCCATCAACTTGGGATCATTGATTACACTTAAAAAAAAATATATACATATCAATGTTAGGGAAAATATGCTTCAAATATTGGGGGAGTTGTGAAGTTGAGAATATTAACATCTGAATAAGCCAAATATGCATCAACAGGACAACAGGTGAATTTATAAGTGTTAAAAACATGAATGATGATGAACAAAGTTTTCAAATGGAAGGGATCTGGACCTCCGAAACATGCAACATAGATAAAATATGCACTGAATAAGTTTCGGAATCCAGATTGCAGGTGAGGATTAAATTCTTTATAACACGGAAATCCTTTATACAAATGGAAGCTCTACGATTCAAACAGCTGCTGCTGCTTCTGGCTTACAATCCGAAGAAGAGAAATTTTATGTAACATTTGATTTCTATGACATTGTTTAACACAATTTCCATTATTTTGATTTTCCGCGAATCTTAAGCATTATACAATAGTAAAAGGCCATCCCTCCGCTCCACTCAGGCAGGAAAGGTATGATATTGAAGGGTACAGTATTGGGTTGTTTTTAGTTTTTTTTGGAAATTTTTAATGAAAATTTGAGGGGTTAATTTTTTGTTTTTCCAGTTGTTTGTGATACTCCAGATTTAGCTCGATGAGTTTTTATTCAGGGACATTTAAATGGTCAAAGTCACTAGAGGCCTGGGTCATACCAGTTTTTAGTTGACTGGATTTTTTTAGCATATCTTCTACTTCTAGCAAACCAGCCAATGAAGTTTGATCATGGTTGTGCTAGTAAGATTACAAATTTTCTATAATTTTTTATTAATTTTCATTTATTTCTAATTTTTTTATAAAAAACTATACAAAATCATTAGAAAATCAAAATATATTTACAAATGTTGAGCCAAAATAACTTGGGCATTAAAGGCCAGTAAAAATTTGCCAGTTTTTTTATAAAAATTTATACAAAATCATTAGAAAAATCAAAATATATTTACAGATGTTTAACCAAATAACCTGGGCATCCAGTAAAATTTGCCAAAATTTTAATCTCCAAATTTTCGCTTATAATAATAGGCATGTGATAGCTCGCTTTTACTGGAAGATTCTACAAAGTGGCTATCCCCCACTGCAGTATTCTCTATCCTGCCATTGTGAGAACCTCAATCGGGTTAGATTTTATAGAGATAGAAAAGGTCTTTGTATTGCCTCGATCCATGGTTAAAGAGGAACCCTACTTTAATAGTCGTGCATAGAGGAGAAAACCTGTAGGTTCAAGCTTGGTGTCGTTCTAGAACCTTCATGGGAAGTTAGAGGACTCTGTGCAAATGGACAGTAACATTAAAACAAAACTCTGACGAGACATTCTAGGATGTCCCACTTTTGTTTTGTTATGTGCAGTGGGTCCTGCATTTTTCTAGTTGTTGAGCTTCTCGGGTTCCAGTGCCTTTGACAACCACCACACTTGACTTTTCAGGTTCCAGTGCCTTTGACAACCACACTTGTCTTGTGGATGGATCACTAAGAGTGAGTGTGTCAGGCTCCAGTGCCTTTGACAGCCACACTGGTTCGCAGTTACAGGTGTTTACCCAAGCAATTTTAGATGTGGTTTGTTCTGCAATGTTTGATGTGATTTGTTTTGTTTTTGTAATTTTATTTCATAGGAAAATGGGGGATGAGGGAAAATCTTAGGAGTAAAATTTTATCAATCTATAATTTTATGGATATTGTGAATTTGTTATTTTATAGATAATTTTGTTAAAAATAATAATTATTCCCGTGTAATGCAATCCAGATTTAAGGTCGCAATTGAATTAACTTCATATTTTTCTTTTTAATAAACACTGAAAAGTTAAAAATACATGTTAAAATGTATACCCTCTAATGTATGAATATCCAATCAAGAGCACTGTAATCACATGATGCGACATCATGACAGTAAAGTCTTTCCTTCGAGTTTGCCGCATGAGAAGTGCAGGAATACTGTAAATATGAAATCCATACTGGCATATGTAGAAAATCTTCAGTGGAAACCTGCAAATAAGACAGAACCTAAGTAAGAGAAATCCACCATATGCTGCACTCCCTGTGAACAAAAGTCCAATGTGCATAGCTGCTGTCTCCTGAATTGATTACCTAGAACAGCAAGTAAATCCAGTTTGAAAAGAATTATACGAGACTAATATAGTTTAGGTCTTCTTCCAAATTCCCCTTGCCACAAGGTAAGTCTAGTGTCCAGCTATGCCAGAAGTTGCTCCTCCGAGGAATAAACATGAGCTTGAGATTTCTTCTATTTAGCTCTATATCAAAGCCTAAGCAATAAAGATTTAAGCCAAATTTGCCAATCTGATTTAACAAAAAAAACATAAAAATCAGAATATCATCAACCAAAAGGAGATGGGTGAGACTTATCCTCCTACCAACCTATACACATCTTACTTACCTTCGAGACTTTACATTCAAGAGCCATCTGCTTAGCCTTTCAGCAACTAAGAGAGAAATAAGTGTGGGGATAAAGAACATCCTTACCGTAAATCCCTCGAAGGTTTAACGTAAAGAAAGGCAGAGCTGTTAATTAGAACTGCTATCTGAACTAACGAAATGCAACCCAACATCCATCTAACAATTCTTAATGACAAACCAATCTGGAGTAACATTAAATACAGGAGGTCTGATAGACTTGACCAAAGGCTTTAGATTTAAGTCAATTTTAATAATCTGGGAAGGAGTAGAATGTAACATAAATTGTGCAAAGTTTCTTGAGCAGCCCCAACCACCTCACGAATATTCCTCCATTCCTCCATTCAAGAAAACCAAATTGTTATGTAGAGATAATCCTTGGTTTGATTCTCACTGCATACATCGTTAAAATAACTTTGTAGACCATACAACATAAAGGAATTGACCTAAAATCACTCTAAGTCTCAGGGTGATCAAAGTTAAGAATCAAAGCAAGAAAGTTAAAGTTGATATTGCTTGGAACTCGCCCCTCCACTTGTACCTCCTCAACCACCTGCATAAGGTCCTCTCCTAAAGTGCCAAAGAAAGCAAGCAAGCATTCAATAATCCAACCATCTGGAATTGGACTTCTATCCTTCCAGAAGGTATGGAGAAGTGAAAGTAACTCATCTTTTGAGACCTCCTTAAACACCACCACTTTTTCCTCTTCCTCTACTAAACTGGGATGACACACTCCCAGCTCAAATAACTGATGAAAAGATTTTGCTTCTCTTTTATCTCCATCAAGCAACTCCCAAATTGTATTTTTAGTCCTTCAATTAGCAAAACAATGAAAATATTTTGTGTTTTGATCACCGCATTCTATCCAAGTTGCACGGATTTTGATGCATCACTCCTCTTCCTGCAGAAGCAGCTTCACTTTTTAGACTTTCAAAGACTTCAACTCCTGCATACTACTTCATCCTTGAGACAACCTACAAAACCATGAAGAATCACATCTAGTTTTCCATCAATCTCTTCCAGAAGCGCTCCCCGCTGTCTGTGCTTAGTTGTTGACGACTCTGAAACCAGTTCCTTAATCAATTTTAAAGAAAAATTGAAAACACGTAGACTCCCTACAAGTGGGATCATAAGGTTTCAATTCCTTAATCAATTTTAAAGAAGAACTGAAAAATTGTAGACTCCCTACAGGTGGGATCATAACATTTCCAAAGGGAAACAACCATTTCCTTAAATTCTTCCCCATCTAGCCAGGATGGGATTCAGATTAAATAACGTCTTTGTTTTGTCCAGATTTTTTTCCACTTCTAAATAAATAGGAAAGTGATCTGAGGAACATGTATCTTCCAACCCGACTGCATAAGTTTTCATTGCAAAAAAACTTGTCCAATCTCCTGGAAACTACTGCTCCTACTCTATTATTTACCCAAGATCTAATTTCCACCGGAACAACGTCCACCAAACTAGCCATTTCCAAAGCAGCTATGAAGGAGGCATTCAATGGATGAAGATAGGAAGATTGACCCATAGCTTGTCCTTATGAATAGTAAAATTTAATTCTCCCCCCACTATAAGATTAGGCACCATGAGCTAAGAAGAATTCAAAAAAAAATTCTTTTTCGTAGGGACCATAGACATTGAGGATGCTAAAGACCTTCACCAAGATTTTGCTTTCAACTTTTATAAATAAACCTGAAAAAAGCGAAAAAGGAGTTAATTTGTCGAATAATTTCCTTCCAACCAGCAAGGATCCCTTTTGAGTTATCACTTGAATCCAACACAAGGAAATCCCATTCTTTTAACAAGGTCTTTAGGGCTGCACATAAGGGCCCTCCATTCCCCATTGTTTCCTACACCAAAATCAAGTCTAGATCAAATTGAACAATAAGATGTTTTAGAGGCACTCATTTGGCTTGGCTCCCAAGCCCCTAGCATTTAGGGATATGATCTTCATTAAGGAACAATGCAAGCCCAAGTGATTAGGGATTGATGTCTTTGTTTGGCTTCTCTTGATGCTCTTTCTTGAGCATGTCTTAACTTCGACTTTCTTCTAGCAGGTCCCCTCCTAAACTTCATTCATCCCTAAATATATCATGTCATTATTGAAAACACAATGCTTACGAAGCCAAAAATCATAAGGTCTTCTACCTCGAGCCCCGAAGATAGAGGAAAGGGACCCTGCAAAGTTCTAATCAAAGATAGATCCTTTTGTACATTTATGAGGGAGGGTTTCCAGAATACACTCCAACCTTGTCATTGCGAACAAGAGAAGGAAGAGGTAATGACTCAGGGCCACACCCCAAGGGCTTAAGATCCCCTCCCATAACCCTAGTACCTAAATCTCCAAAATCCTTTAAGAAAAAATTAATTTCATCCAATGAGTGAGAAACAACAGATGATATAGAAGAAAGATATTTTAGATATGTTATCTGCTTGCCCAAGGATTCCGAGTTAGCACTATCAAACTAGTTTGAAGCCTTTTTCACTTCTACAAAGAAATCTCCAACGTGAATTGTGAAACTTTGCACACCATACCTATCAACTTCAATAAGCTTGATTAATGGATCAAATAATAGGCTTGATTTCAGAAAGTGGATTAGTGATCTGAAGAGATTCTTGGTCAACACCATTTCAAATAGTGGGATCCATAGAATTTCTAGGACGTTTAACTTCTTTTGGGACCTGTTTCCTTTACACAACGGGAAACCATTATTTTCAAAATATGTGCCCTATCAAATGGAATCTAGCACAACGAAAGGACACATTTATATAATTTAGAGTTTGTACACATTTCCAATCCCCCACCACCAAATCAATGGACTCAAAGAGACCATTGCAAACATCTAACTCTACTAGGATTCGAGTAACGAAACAATGGGAAGTCATTAAAAAGCTATTGTCCACCACCAAGGTCTTGCCCATCGTATTCCCTATTACCCACCAAAACTAGGTAACCCATCGGAGAAATTTTTTCTCCTCTTTAGACAACCAGCTAGGCAACAACCGTATATGGTTCAACACATAACATGATGTTGTGATCTTCCACCTATTGCACTAGTCAAATTTCTCTCCCTTCTGGCATTTCTTCTTGAAGGAAGTTGGCTCATCTATTGGTAGGTACTTTAACCATCGGGCAGTCATGTGCTTTCATTTAATGTTATGAGAATATTAATGTGGATCATGGGGAAAAACTAGATAATTGACTCATCTCAATTGTATTCTTGTTCCCTTACTTCACCTGTGAGGTTAGTCTTTGAATCTAATCAAGTGGGGCCTCCTTTGAGGCCTTAAGGTTTAGGAAGGGCATGATTGGGGAAGCAATGATTGATGTAGCTTGTCCAAGGAAATCCATATTTGACATTTTCCATCTCTACCTATTATTCATTTCCATTCTTCAGGTCAATGGTCATTGGGATTAGCACCCTTCATCCACATCCTTGAGTTTGGGCCCATAATATTGGCCCTAGAGGTTGATGCAACTAAAAGAAAGGTAAAAGCATAACAAATCCCCAATAAAAGAAAAATGAAAAAATGCAAAAGATGGTCGGGACATGTATTTAGTGCATGGGGAAAAGTCTTGCATGCGCTTCCCCCCTCATTATCCATCACCTAGTTCCTCAAGCACTTAATGCTACATCTAAAGAAAGGAATTCTTGAAAGTCCCAACCCTAATGAGCGATAAACCACCTCATCCTAAGGGGGTATTGGAAAATACAAAAAACAAGCTTAGGTTCCTATGCTATGCATCTATAACGATAAATCATAAATCATACATAAAAAATCACACCAAAGGAGTGGAAAAAGCAAGATGAGGAAAGGGATAACTCATACTACTAAGAGTGCTCCCTCCTACATCTATAAACTCAAGATGTTGGACCCCCATTGGCTGGTCACATGGTTGTGATACCTACCTTGATGTCCTTCCCACTTTGTATCTATCATTATATCACACACCTATGGATTGGTGGGCTAACCTCGAACATGTCACTCCCCTTGGAGGCCAAAAACATCTAATAGGTTTGTTTACCTGATCCTCCCTAATATAAGTAGGGTATTTTGTTTGCATGTATGATCTAGTTAGACATTTGAAGGTGAGTTTTCTGTGAAGTTTCTTGTGCCCCTAACATTATATATGGTCCACTATGATGAATTAATATTTATTGTCCCTAATGATTGTTGATCTTACTTGATGTTGAGAAGTTTTTATCAGATGGTGTTATCACAATAGTAAAGAACCCTTGAGAGTTGGTCTTGATCCCATTCAACAGCAGTAAAGATGTTATTGTACCTCATCTAGAGAGCATCTTTTACCTTGATGATGTAGTGTTGCCCCTCTAGAGAGTAGTTTTTACCTTGATGATGTGGTCTCTCCCCTCCATAGATGAGTGTTGGGATATGAGATAATTCTACATGGTACTTGACACTCATGAGTACTCGCAGATGCTAAAACACTCAACCATTGATGTTTTAGTAGGGTGTTTATTGATAATGTGGCTAGATGGACCCAGGATGCCCACATCCTGACCTTGACACTGTTTTATGGGTTTTTCCTACTCTAGAGCTGGATGATGATTGGTTATCTTTGAGCTGACATTGGAGAGCATGCACATGACTTTTAGATGCCCTAGTCATCCCCTTACTCCAACAATATCCTCCTCATTGATCTTTACCTTAGAAGACTTCATCAAGCCCATTTAGGACAAGTCAATAGTCATAGAAGTGTTGGTAAACCTTCTTTATTACTAAATTTCTCCTCCTCCTTTCTTTTTCCTATACACCTATGGTTAGGGCTAGAGTTTTATGTGGAAAATTGTTAAAAGTCAATTGTGTTTGATGTTTTATCATTCTTAAAATCGGAAATACTTCAATATATAATACAAAAGCAAATTCTAGAATTGTTGCATGTTAAACCCTCCTCTTTAGGGTTGATGTCATCATTTATTTACTAATTTCAGCCATAAAACTCCATTAAAACCCCTAAATCCTTGGTATTTATATGAAGGTATTTCCTCCTTTATTGATTGACCATTGAAATAATTTTTCTTTAGGTTGTTATATGATGTCACGTGCCCTCTCATTGAAAATATACAAAACCCTAACTTAGAACAACCCTTTAATTGCTCTAAGAATAGAGTACTTGAACTTTGGCATTGAAAATTTACGCCTTCTAGTTCATCAATACTATAGTAGACCTCATACCATTCACCTTGTTCCGTTCTCTTTGAATATCCTTTAGGTGAGAATTTAGGGAAACCTCCATTGTGGTCAAATAACACTAAAAAGAAGGAGAAAGGTTGTTAAGGCGACAATGAAAACCAATTCTCTTGTTTCCTTAAGGTCTGGTTTTGCCTAGCGAAGCTTTGTAGTGTTGCACTAGACCTGCTAGATTTTTTTGACAACATTCCCAATGATAGTTAAACCCAAAATAGTTCACCATTCAAGTGGTAGTCTTGGGAGCTTGATCTATATTGAAAACTTTTCCATAACTGAGTTTGTTGGATTTAATAAAGGAAACAAAGGCTTAATGGAGAGAAAGGAAAAGTCCCATAACCACAAACCTTTAAGAATCTTCTCAACATCTATATTTTCTTTGAAGGCAAAACCCAACTAGTCATGTGCTACACTATGATAGCCTAATGTATATCCTAGAATAAACAACTAATTCACATTGATCCAATGTCCCGGAGTTTCCATCAAAATCCGTCGACCCATAAAATTTCTAAATAAAGATTTTCCATCGAGCACCATTGTATCTCCTAGGTCGATGTCCTCTCCACAACTAGCGAGGTATTGCCCCTTTTTTATTTGAGGGTTTTCTTTTGCCTTTTCCAAGAAGAGCTCAACTTCTCCTCAAAGCCACCTTCCAAAAGAAAAGTGTTGAGGGTGTTGCCAATCAAGCCAATAAGGTTTTCCAGAGCCTTACACAATGGACAAGTTAAATCTTGATTATTAGAAGCACCCTTTCCCAAATCCAAAGGTACACCAGAATCCTTGTCACAGAGTTGAAAGGTATTAAAACCTTCGCTAGAGATTATCTTATTATTGTTAACCAAAGTCCTTTATCCCCTCGATGTGATGTTACTAACTTTAATAGATTTGAAACTTGCATTCTTCGCACCAATCTCCACATGTGGTTTCTCCTACGAAGGAGATCTCCTAAGGTTGTCACACATGCTCGACAAGTTGGTATTCATGGTTTTCTAAGCGACAACTAGGGTGGTGCACTCCACTTCAAAGACTATCATACACTGGAAAATGTGGCCAATCAAATCATCGATAGTGGGACCTAGGAGGTGACAGAAGATCTCTCTTTGTAAGACCAAATCTATTCATGGTTTTCTAAGCGACAACTAGGGTAGTGCACTCCACTTCAAAGACTATCATACACTAGAAAATGTGGCCAATCAAATCATCAATAGTGGGACCTAGGAGGTGAGAGAAGATCTCTCTTTGTAAGACCAATTCTTCTAAATAGTTTATTGGGTATCCACAATCATCTTCATTGTCCTTTTCGGTTCAAGAGTATATATCCCAACCTATACAATATTTAATGTGTGGCTGCAAGGTACATATTATTTTCTATCTTAATTTAGCAAGGAAAAAGATATTAGCCAAGTTCCAAGGGTACTTCTCTATAGAGTGTTACTTTAAAAAAACATCATTTGAAAAATAATTGCCTTGGGACTCTACACTAAGTGTAATACAAGTACATAACATAGAGGGTTTCCCATATATTGTTGGGTGAGAAATTAATGTTTTTAATTCAACTAATATGAGAAATTAATATTTATGATTCAATTAATAATCCGTATGTATACCATCAAATTCATCATTAGTAACACAGAAATTTCATGAATCCAATATCTTCCACTTATACCAATGAATTCATCCATGTGCCAATTTAACTTATTTAAAAGTGGGTTATTTTTGTATTTATCATCCCTACATTTCATTAATCAACCAATATAATATCCAGAAACATATGAATGAATTTAAAGAAAATCAGAATCCAATATATCATACTTACTTGAAAAACAGAATCCAATTTAGAGAAATACAATACTTACTTGATAGTTTGATCTGGCCATCCTTTAAACAATTGTTTTCTATCACCAAACCAAGGCTCCTCATAGAGAATAATGAAAATATAAATTTGTGCAGCGGTATAATATGTCAACTTCCACATTGATTCCGTGCATTTTGTAATCTTCTCCGGTTGAATTTCTTTTGCAACAGTTTCCCTGTTTAAAAGCCAGATGGCAAGCTTCTGGAAAACATGATAGAAAACCTCAGCAATACCATATACACCCTATGAGAAAACCAACTATAATTGCCCCCGTCCCGCTCATACAACACATGTATCTTGTCTTTAATATTTTATATTATGTATTCGATCGTGAGTTTTGATTGAACAATTACTAAAATTTATTGTTAACAAGCGCTGCATGTAGCCGTTAGTCCCTGCCGGGGTCTGCCACAACAACACAATACAAACGCTCTGTGCAACATGTTTAAGTTTTCTGTTTCACTAAAAACCTGTCTTCGTCGAACAAACTTGCTACCTTACCTGAAAGATCTTGCTGTCTGCATCACACAATCGCATAATTCACTTAATCAAATTTCAAAGGAAATACAATTTTCATATTAATTTAATGTGTTCATAGAAGGCTATCACAAAGGCATCTTATTCCAGAACAGAGAAAACAATCACACAATAGCATAATTCACTTGAATGTGTAATAAAACAACGCCCATCATGTTGAACAAGTTTAATTATTAAATACAAATTATATAATTTAATATTTCAAAATGAACATGGGTGTACTCTTCAAATGAAATAGAAAGAGTGATGAACTTTTATTTTTATATAAGTGTAATTATGGCGAATTAGATATATATTTTTTTTATTTGGAAATTTTATATAATATTTGTGATATATATATATATATATATATTTTTTGTTATTTTTTAATAAGTAGTTTTTATTTATGTAGACTGAATATTTTAAATCTTTATATTACAAATCTTAATAAATGTACTTTAATAATCCAGTTATTCCATATATTGTTGTATCAATTTAATATGTTATAGAAGTTGAATGTTTGGGGTATTGATCGTTTCATAAACTTAATCTTTTAAGCACTCATGTTTCAGATCTAAACCAATTTTGCTCAGTCACATAACAGTCACGCTTTCTAGGATAAAACAACTTTAGTGTGTAATTTGTGTAATTTGTTCTCTGGAAAATTTGGGAACTATTGATTCTGTCCTTGGAAGAGAGCGCAGAGAAACTAGAGCTCTTTCCCCTGGGGTCTTTATTCAGAAACGCTGGACACTGTGATGCAGAGAAGTTAAAAGAATTAGATATTATGTGTATGCTATAGGCTTAAATGAACAATCATATAAAAGAGTCTGGCATATTGCAGATAAAAATGCACAGAGATAGCAAAAGAAATCAATGTTGCCCTTTCTTTTTCAAGAGCTTTCAATAGACTTTTTGAATAAGTTACAAAATTAAAAAATCAATTCTGCATTATGAATATCAAATTCGTGTATTTTAGAATGAACGACGAATTCATTAACTTTTATTTCAGAATGAACAACGAAACTTTTAACTATATCATGTATTTCATAAAGTTTAGTGTCAATGAAAAACTAATTAACTATATATTATAATAGTCATTGTTACAATGTAGAAATATAAAACATACTTTTTAATCGTTATATATATATAATTTATTTGTGTAAAACAATAAATATATGGCGAAAACATTTGAATGACACGTGGGCTTGCATTTATGGCCAAAACATTTGAATGACATGTGGGCTTGGATGCAAGTCACTTTCCCTGCATGAAAAACCACCTTTTAAACAATAAATATATGCCCAAGCAAGAAACATATGCATGACATATGGGCTTGGATGCAAGCCACGTTCCCTGTTGCATGGAAAACCTGCTTAAACCGTGAACGACCACCTTTCAAAAGATTTGATAAAGCTACTATGAACCATATAAACCAGATAACCAAAACATTAGCGTGTCAATAAGAGTAAGTAATACGACATGCTAACAGGAAATGTTTGGGTGGGAATATTGCAGATAGGGAAGAAACCATGGATTTTACTTAGATTGATGCAACTCCTGAAAATTTCTCCACCGCCTTTGAATCCATCCAGGGTAACAATGACAAGGATCAAGTCACGTTGTTGTTTTTCTTGGCGGACAAAGATCCTGTTTCACAGATGCCTCAGCTGTTTTTCTTGGCGGACAAAGATCTTTTTTCAAGCCTCAGCTGATATCCACGTTCTCATTTCTAATTCCCTCAATCCCTTATGTAGTGAATTTATACAAAACCAGATATCTATAATGAAAATAACAGTAAAATTAGCTGTAAAGAAAGACCCATAGCCTAATTTTTTGGACATTCAGAGATTGATATTTGAAATTATTGGAGATTGATATATATTAAAATTAGTTGAATTACAATTTTATTTGTAATAATTAATATATAAATTAAATATATAGAAATTTTTAAAAAATATGTAACAAAATTTTTTACTATAAAAATTTATCTCCACTTTATCAAAAAAAATTATAAATACACTATAAAAAAATTATAAATTAATAATATAAACTCATTTCATTTGAT
The DNA here is from genome assembly GCA_000404065.3 of Pinus taeda. Classification (NCBI taxonomy): domain Eukaryota; kingdom Viridiplantae; phylum Streptophyta; class Pinopsida; order Pinales; family Pinaceae; genus Pinus; species Pinus taeda. The sequence continues at coordinate 113,804 of APFE030256090.1, forward strand.
TTAGATCAATAACTTTAAATTAAAAACTACGAGAAATATCACATACAAATACAAGTAACAGCGGCTGTTAACACGTCGATGCAAAAGCCTGTGGCCAGAGAAGTAATTTGTGATTTAATACCAATTTATGATATGACCATCCAATAGGAGATGCCATCCTTCCAGAAGCCCCACCTCCACAGACACCGCCACCCCCTCCGCTCCCGCAGTCACCCCCTTAGCCTCCACACCGCCACCCCCTTCGCCTCTGCAGTCACCACATGCTCCACACCCGCAAGCAACGCCATGTCCATGACCATGGCCATGACCACCACCAGCTGCAGCTGCTTCAGCTCCGAACCACGACCCTGCTACTCCGTTTCCGCCACCATGCCCACCCCAGCGACGACGTTTCTTTTTGTTGTTGTGTCCATCATGAGCGCAGGAGAGAAGAACCATGGACACCATAATCAGCGCCGAGAGCACCACCAGTACCATCCACACCCCCGGCGACACATGATGATTAGTATTCTCACAAATCAACAAATCAAGGTCGACCCTCCTCATTCTCAAACAAAACAAAGCAAACAATTTGAGGGAAAGTTTTATTTCTCCAACTATAACTGCAATTTAATGGAAAAACGGTGTATCTACCTCTAAAATATTTTTATAGAAATTTCACAAGATCTGAAGACGAGATGCAGAATAGTGGAATTGTGTGCTTCATCCAAGATAAGAAGAATTGGGTGGTCATTAACGCTCTTGTATCGTATATCAAACTTTATTAAACTCTAAAAAAAAAATTAAAAAAAAAAACTTTAGTTTAGATGAATTTATTTTATATCAAACCTTATTCTCTTTTTATTTTCATAGTAATTTAATAAGTTGAAATGTAAACATAGAAACTACCCCTCAAGTAAATAAAATGAATCGAAGTATTAAATTCCAAATATATCAACTTTTGGTTAGTTAATATGAATTTTATTTTTAACTAACTTTATTTTCTTTCTTTTATTTGCAAAATGATCTCACGGATATCGTAAATAAAATAATTCTAAAGTTATTAAACTCCAAATATGGAAATCTTACATATCAACCTTCATTTGTTGATATGAATTTAATTTATAAGCAACTTTATTTTCTTTTATTTTCAAAACGATGTCAGACTATTGTGTTTTCTATATCACACAAAATTACTTTCTATTACAGCTGATTTCGAAATATCAATGGAAATCAGTTCTAAATTCTGGTTATACGTATGAAATTTAAAAATTAAAACATGTCTTTAATATTATTTGTTGTGACCACAAAATAATCCGAAACTGAAACTTGCTTTAAATTCTAATTTCAAATATTGTACCATATGCTCACGGCAATATTGAAGTGGACTGATTGAAGCTCCAACTTAGAAAAATCCCTTCTGTCATTCAGCAATCTCTTTCGAAAATAATGAATGATTTAATCTATGAGAAAGAATAAAATGATAATTAATGGGCAGTGTCGCGTCCGGTGTACTTAGTATTTAATACTATTCATTCGCATCATTTTCTTTGAACCTCGTTCACATGTATTCTAGGATGCCAAAGTATTCGTAATTGATTGAACTCTTGACTCGTAACAAACTCTTCGCATATTTTCAACAATTTTCATTTGAAAATAACCATGAGAATGAATTAAAGGATAACTGTCTAAGAATAATAATTTAAGTATGCGTACCTATGAATGATATGTTTGAGACTGCTTTGCAGCTTTGTTCAGACTTCAGAAGAAGCAACTTTTTCCAGACTTCTGAAGGAGCCAAACCAATGTCTCCTGTAGCAAAATGGGAAAAATGCTAATGCCTCCTGCAGCAAAATGAAAAAGGGGAAGGGATAGATAAGTATGCTGACTGCCATATAGTATTTGAGAAATCTGCAAAAGGGCGAGCATGCTGCCATATAGCATTTAGAATTGAAGAACAACGGAAGACAAGTGGCCAACTGAAGACAAGTGGCTACTGCCATGCAAAATTCATGTTGTGGAAGTCGGCAACCAAAGTTTGGATAAAATAACTTGCCGCTTCAACCAGCCTACTTAGGATAAGATCATATTGCAAACTTTGCCTTCACAGCGTACTTAGGATAAGATGATATTGCGTCAATCTTTTTGCATCGGGCGACGTGAAGGCTGTAATAAGACCTCAATTGTTTTTCGAACCAAAAACTTTGCTTAAAAGTTTGTTGAATGAAATTGGGAGCATTAAACTTAGGTTAAAATGCCAAATCACTGGAAAAGAAACCGGTCAAAGTATAAACTAATGCTCGGTCAACGATCTATCGATCGCTAATAGTCCCAGGCAGAGACTAATAATCAATACTTGCTATATCTTTTGCCTCTTATATATTTTCCTTAATGTAATTATTATATATTCTTGTTGGTTTATATTCTTTCCATTATTTCCATGGTTTGTCCTCTTCTGTGATTTATTTTTTTCGATACTTTCATGTTTCAATATCAAGACTCTTAACAATTTAGCACTAATCACAGCGTTTGTAATATCTAGATTTAATTATATTTTCCAAATGATTTAACAATAAAGTTACCGTTTTACAAATAAAAAAAAAAAAAAACCAAAAAAATCCTCAATAAAATTTTGATGGAAAACATGCGTTGATAATCGAAACAAGGATACTCCCAAATAAAGGAGACAAGATGAATGTATGGAAAACTATTTAGCTTGTGAATAATAAAAGAGACCAAATGAATGCATGAAAAACTATTCAGCCTGTGAATAAGATTCTTTGTTGTTCGATAGGCAAGGGAACTAATTTATGAAGCACAATAATATAAAGCGCATAAAGGCATTATACAATTTATAATATTGTGGCCCATATGATTTGAGTAATATTATTTTCTTTACATTAGGAAAACATTATTGGTTAACTCAATCATGTTAACTGTTAGTAATTAGTAATAAACCATGTAGCTCAATTTTGTGTTCGTAAATGTTAAAGAAGAGTTTTTGTTTCGTTATAATATATTTTTATAAACAAAATAAATAATAGAATATATTTGTATTAGGTATTATGAAAAAAGTATGGTAAAGTTATTCTATATATTTTTTAATTCGAGTTAAATATGTAATTGTTGAATGGTGAGTATATTTTTTTGAAGGTATAAGAAACTTTTAAATGATGTACAATTTTATAGATATGATAAAAAATTAGCAAATCAAATTATTATTCAAATAGGTTTAATCGGGTCACTGACATTTTTAGTTGTTGGTTTGATTGATGGGATTTGAACCTTTAAAATCATCATTTACATAATACTTTATAACTCAGTGACATTTTTAGTTGTTGGTTTCTGATGGGGGATTTGAACCTTTAAAATCATCATTTACATAATACTTTATAACATGATGATCATCAGTTGAACTACCCCTAGTGGGCTAACAAGTCAACAACATTACATCAAGCAAACATAATGAGAAAAAAATAAACAATAGATAATAATGACCTAGAATAGAGTAGTATAATATAGAAAAGTAATAGAATGGAGAAACCAATGAAATGAAATAAATTCAAGATAAAAAAAATAAAAAATAACAAGAGACCTTGCCTTGAGACATCTTTTTAAATCAACCTTCTAAGACCAAAACCAAGACAACTACAAAAGAAGTAAGTAATTCACAAGGCTAATATCATAGTTATTGTATCTCATTGCACAATAATGAAGAAGCGATTGTTAGAACAAAATCATATTAAGGCTCAAGCTTATACATTCAAGCACACCTACAACATTACAAAACTTTATCGTAAGTCATAGAGGCATTGTACGACACATTATCATTAATCTTTTAAATACAAATTATAATTATAATGTGCACCCTTGAGCACTTCTTGGAGTTGCATTATGGCTTCATTATCCATATCCTACACATGAAGACACTAGATTCATTTACTCAAGATCCCCCTTGGTTGGTTATGGGGTTGCTAGAAATATTTTAAATGGAGATCAACCTCCATAACCCACGGAAAGACATGATTGCCCAAATGTGTCACTTACACGATCTTGAGATGGAGATGTATCACATTTTTCAGTATTGACTTATTAGAGGTCATTACTACTACCTATATCAAGATTCAAGGGGTTGCATCTCCACTTTATTTCAATATTAGAACCATATATATGTAGATTTTATCATGAAATAACTACTCTCCATTTATCTCAATTTTTGCTTACCCTCACTCCCCCTAAAAAAAAAAAGAGGATCACCCCATACTTCTAGGTTTCTCTATATTGTTAGAGTAACAAGAGATCAATAAGGCTTAAAGCCTATTCTTGATCTCCCACCTAAGTAGCAAACCAACATCGTCAAGACCTATGAGAAAGTATTGTGCTACAAACCATGCACCAGGAGGCAGATAAATGAACTAGCTCTAAATGGATCGAGGGGACGAAGTCTCCTACCTATGAAACTACACTTACAAAAACCACATAACAAGAAGTTGAAACTAAATTTTATAACAATGTCAAAATACCTAAGATAAAACCGTAAAATGAAACAACCTTAACCCTGACATGATTAGGGCTTAGTAGGAATGCTAAGATGTCCAAAAAAAAGGGAAACATTGATGAAATCGTAGCTTTCTACTTTGTGCTCCATTTTTTGTCTTTTTTAGCTCATATAAAAGGAACATTAGAAGATTGAGTTAGTCCCTCATCATTTTCCATCATTTCCTTGAAAATACACATAAGAATGGTTGAAAAAATGTGTTAAAAAGCCATACCTAAAAATTGTTAGTATTAGGATCATTTTTTAGACAATTGTAGATGGCCATCTAGATTGAAGATATATCATGTCCATATTTAAAGGGATCAACAAGTACATTTTTTACCATCAAAATAGTTGTAAGGATGCACTTATTGTTATTGGGATATATGGAAGAGATTGTCTCAATTACTTTGTAGCTTAAGTATGTGTGCCTCCTAAAATTTGTGTTTTGTTTCATAGTAAAATTAGTTGACATTATAATGTTTATTATTATTATTATTATTATTATATTGGTTGTATTTCGAGTTTTTATTTCCTATAATAAGTGGAATTAAAACAAAAACAGATTCCAATAGGAAGCATTAAAGAGAACAAGAAATTCAAATCTCACAAAAATTTCTTTTGAAAAGGAGCAAGACAACACCAAAGAAGAGAACAATTTTATTGAGGTCAATAATTTGGTGAATAGGATTGGTTTTATGAAATAAAATTTGGATAATGAGAACAATATGATTGATATTAGTTTGCAAAACCAAAGTAGCTCAAGAACATCAATTGTTGGAAGAAGTACTTCTAGTAGTAGGGGAGGCGTGTTGTCAAAATTTTACACATATGGCAATGGCAAATAACATAATATACAAAAAAAGGGAGAGAGCAAGATGCTTTATGATATTATTCCAATGTGTTGATTCAAAATTGATCACTAATTTAATGGTTCAAAACTCGCAAATAATTTTTTTGGCCTCTCAAAATTGTTCTATACATCAAGAACTTTCTAATGGTGAAAAGATCATCTTAATAGAAAAGTCAAATTTAGTTGTGATGGAGCTCCTCCCATATGTAGTGGCTGGGGTTTATCCCTAACTATGTGTGTTGTATCCCCCTATCTTTCCTAATCAACTCAGAGTTGTATCAGACTATGGTGTTTGTTCTCCCCATCTACTCTACACTCTCAAAGCAACATCTGTCCATGGCATTCTCCACACCTCCAATCCCTGTTGGGGTTGCAGCCTCCTCAGACTTGCCTTTTCATGACTAGTTGGCACCCAATCTCATCAATAGATATTTAGGAAGTGTTTCCTTCAATGAAGTAGTGTTTCATCAATATTCAACTCACTTTTCTTCTCTTTTGGTGCCTAAAGCCCCTTCCATTTCCATCCCCCTTGGCTCTGAGGCTAATGAGGAAGCAAATTTTCTCATATTTGGTAACTTAGTTTGTCAATTTTTTGAGTATTGGCCACAACTTGGAAATCTTCACGCCTGGATAGAGAAATATTATACTCCAATGATGAAACAAAATGTTTTCATCCACCCATGTGCGATGAAATTTTTTGTTGTTGAGCTTGTCAATTTTAAAGATAGGGACCCGATCCTCAACTCTAGTTCGTGGTTTTGGGGAAATGTGGATATGTGTTTGAATCCTTGGTCTCCGTGTTTCAATCCTTTGATAGAGGCTCTAACCACAAGTCCTATTTAGGTGAGACTTCTAAATATTTCGCTACATCTTTGGGGTTTACCCTCTCTTCAAGCCATTAGCTCTACTCTAGGAAAGTTCAATTTAGTTTCACACGAAGCTCAAAGGTGAAGTTTGGCAACATATATCAAGAGCTATGTGGAAACTGATTTTTCGGCTCAGGGTTCCTAGCTGAAATTATTTTGACTAGTAATGATTTTTCCTGGACTCATAAATTAGAAATTGGAGAGAGATGGATCCTATTGAGTGGTGGAACATGTATGGCTCTGTGGGGCCTTTGGAAAAATTGACAATTAAAGTGCTTTCACAAGTGGTTAATACTTCTTTTGCAAAGAGATGTTGGAGCACCTATAGCTTCATCCAAAATGTCAAAAGAAATTGCCTCAATGAAAACCGGGCAGAAAACTTGGTTCATGTACACTACAACTTGAGGTTGTTGATACATTATAGTGAGTGGGCTCAATACGATAATTCATATGTCACTTGCAACAACAACCTGGAGGAAGTCAATTTGGAGGATGGAGCCTTACATTTGGAACAATTGGAAGTAGAACTTATGAAAGATGATGATAAAGAAACAACAACAACATCAACATCCATACCACCCCCATCATCCACTTGAAGTGCTCGAGTTGCGCCAGCTTTGCCACCACCTCTATCTACAACTTCACATGGAGGTGATGTACCTTCTATTTTTGGACATAGTCGTCAAACTATGCAGGAGGAGTCTCCCAATAAACCACGAGAAAAAGAAATTAGAAATTTCTCTTGGCAAGAGGAAAACGTAGTAGATAATAGATTTACTTTTTTTTTGTAGTTTCTAGTACTTTTTATAACTATTGACTCTTTCATATTTATTTTGGTATTTTTTGTAAACAATATATGACAATTTAAGTTTGAAGTTGAAAATTATAAATCTTTGGTAATGAATTATGAATATGATGCTTTGTGAACATTAAAACATTTCATTTCATGTTTGATATTCTTTGTTATAGTTTGGTAATGGTTACAAGTACAACTTTAGTGATGACAAATGCTATATAATGAATTTTGAAACTTTGAAACTTTAAGATTCGTGAATCATGAGACTTGAGATGTTGTAACATGTAACTTGTGGACATGTGGTTAATGAAGATTATAACTTCTAGGTGATTGATGTTATATGGTTTAATCCATGTTTTTAAACTTTTTTATATATAATTCATCATTCTACATGCTTTTGTTGACATATATGCATCAAAATATATAAATCTATATATTATATAAAAATTTCTCCCGACCCGGAAGCTTCAGAAAATTATCGCTCCTCGCTCCTGCTTCTGCTTCCGCTCCCACTTCCAAGCAGCCTTGGTCTCCTTTGTATTATTTCATTCTATGTTTTATTTCCGCATTCATTTTTATTTTTATTACTATATGATTTTATTACTAACAACCAATGCCTCATTGGTGGATTCAAAAGCAACATACCTCACCTCCTCTAAAAATAAAGTAGCCACAACCTCGTCAAGCACTGATATCTATAAGGTGCTTCCAATGGCCATTACTAGGTTGTACCATGAATCTAACAAAGAACACAAAAGAGTGATACAATAATCCTCCTCATTCATCTTCACTCCAATTGAGATCAACTACATCACAATCATATTGATTGCATTCAAATGCTCAGCTACAAAATCATCATCACCCATTGTCAACGCAAACAAATTTTTGATATAAAAATCTTATTAACCACAAATTTAGCCTCATACAAATCCCCCAACTTCTAGAAAAATGTTGTTATTTTTTTCTTTAGAAATGTTCGATAATATGGAATCAACCAAATAAAGCCTGGTAAGGCTTGTCCCTTTTCTCTCTAACACCACCCACTCTTCATCTTTCATACCAGTGGGTTTGATTTTAGATATCGCAATCCATAGATCTCAATATACAAGAATATCCTCCATCTTCCACAACTCAAAGTTAGTGCCGCTAAACTTCTCCATTTCTAATCTATTCTTCTTGCAGTTCCCTACAACAAGATGTCCTTCCATGTAAACTCTCGCTCAAACAAAGATTAAAACAAAGGACCTTGTTCCTCATATATTGATCGGAGCGATCAAGCTCCAAAATCGAATGAAAGGAAGCAAAGATGCAAAATAAGCTTCCTACACTAATAAATGAAAGAAGAATACATGGAAAAAGTTTAAAACAAAATAGTTGCAAACAAACTCAAAAAACAACGAACCATTAACAACATGACTTCTTAAGTAAAACACTTTGAGGGAAAAAACCACTCTCTCTAAAGCACACTCAATGTAGTATTCAACACTAAATGGTTTCAATACAGAGTCTTTATCCTCTCAATAAGAGTGTTCAACAATAGCATAAGTATGTAAAAAATTTAGTAACATAATAGTAAAATAAAATGTACACACTTAATTTTCCTCCCGCCATAGTGCTAAATAAATAGGCATAGTAAAACCATAAACAATTTATGGTTTTCCATTTACACTTGTTGGAAAGCACCAGCAAACTATTCCTTGCCACTGGTCTTCATTTAATCTCAGCATTGATCTGCATTTATTCCGTACTATAACCCTGCATTTATTCCTTACTTCAGTACACCATTGCAAGGTGTATGTTGGTGCCAAGCAGGAAAAAGGAGAAAATTTTGAAATTTTGTCAAAGTACGGAGAAACCACGCAGTAAAGAGGAAATAAGGAATATCATGTGGTAAGGAGGAAATAAGGAATACCACACACAACAAAGGCTAGTGGACACCACGCAGATGTGCAATGAAAGCCACAAAGACCACGAAAGAACAGAAAGATTCGGCAATCGGTATCACGCTCTCCAACTATACGAGTTAGTTAGTTATGGGTAAGTAGTTGGTTGTGATTTGGCCCGGTATGGTGAAGCAATAAATTGCGACTCGACACCATGAGGACAGCTCATCAAGGTGAGCTCACTAGCTGAGTTGGCTGAAGATTCCCAAGTGTGCGGTGTTGAAAACTAAGGTTATATAAAGAGTTGTTGTTGACTATGAACGATTCTATTCGATGGTATCTCTACTGTTATTATAATGTTCTATTGGTGTTTTTCTTTGTTATGTTGTTACTCGGGTATTGTTCTGTTTTTATTCCATTATGAGCATGATGATGGCTCTCTAGATAGTTACGCATAATGCTTATTCTCTATGGGACCTTTCTGAATATTGGCTCTCTTAATTGTACTAATGTTGGCTAGATAATACAATATGGATAGTGATGGTCATATTTCAATATGGATAGTGATGGTCATATTTCTCTCATTCAGTTGTATGATATCTCATTGTAATGTGTATCGTTATTAATTGCTATTAATATGAAGTTTCTAGAGGTTATGTGTCAGTGTCTCATGGCCTTATTGTATCTGCATTTTTGTACTAATGGTTGGATAAATGACTGAATGATGGAGCTTTTACAGAGAGTTTGGCGAATGTCTTGTGTTTGTAGTTTGTAGTCGAAACATAATGTCAATAACCATGTCAACATATGAATGAAACTATGTTTCCCTTGTTTTTTGTTGGACTTAGCTTTGCGCTTGCATATGGAATTTATGTCAAGTAATCACTTTGCTAGATAGACAATGTGTTTACCTTTGACAAATGTATGCAATAGTTTATGAGGAATGTTTCCACTCATGTGGTAAGGGTGTTTGACTGTATTTTTGTTTAATGGATATATTTTCAATAGATGGAAAATACTATTGTTTGGGGGCGGGTTCTTTTGAACCAAAGTTGTCTCTATTTCCCCTTTTCCCTTGCATAACCTTCAAAGGTTCTTGCAAACACATCAGCATACCTCACCTGCTCACAAGTGTTGAAAATTATGGTATTTGAGGGGTATTTTTTGGCTAACCTCTTAACTCTGGGTCACCCACGCTCACCAACAAATGGTTTTGTTTTGAAGGTTTGTGTCAATGACGGGATGTGTAGACTGACCGAGGAAAAGGTAGAGCAGTGGTTGGACAATATACAACACAAGTTTGTAATGAAACAATCAAGTAACTTGTGTCTCAATCCAAAGGAATGGATACAGAGGTACCATTTTTCTAATTTCCATGATATTTTCTTTGTGGAGTTCCCTGACATCCTGAGGAAGCGGTTGGAGAGACAGGCAAAGAAACGAGGACTCTAGAGACTACTAGAGTCATATAACCAAATATCAAATCTGCCACGGAGGGTGAACACGTTGAGAAATACAGCATCTCAATCTATTGATTTTTGGCTAACTAGTGTTTTTAGAAGGTTACGTAGTAGATTTGGCTGCAGAATCTTGTTGGAATGTAATTTCAACTGCAGCGACAGTTGAACAAGGATCGCGAACATTTCAGCAAAACCGCCATTTCAGTTCCCCGCAATTTCTATTTTCCTCATTCACGATGTGATTGTGCGATGCAATCAAATTGCACATCGCTATCGCATATTAACTTGTTGCACCCCTGCTTTGCCCCGATTGTGATTTCGCGATGCGATCAAATCACATATCGCAAATCGCATGATTCAATAGTTACGGCAGCGGCGACACATCTTTTCTCTTCCGCCGATGCGATGGTGCGATGGGCCACGCATTAAATTCCGATAAGATATTTTCAGCTGTGAAGGACGAGAAATTAATTTATCCCCATGTGAAGTAATTAATGATATTTACCGCGGTTGGTAAATGTAGGTAAAATTTTTAATTTTATTGTTTTTTATTTTACGGAAGTATGGGCACAAGTAAAACGTGTGTAAGATCTTTTTGTGTTGTTCATTATATATGAAAATGCAAGGTCAGACACAGTATTGTAAAGAAAAGAGAGGCACAGCAGTGCGAGTGTGTTGTTCGTTGAGAAAATGAAAGGCAATATACGCAACAACGTGAATGTAGTTGTCCATTGTGAGAAAGTGAAGTGCAACAGCACAATAGCAAGAAGGAGAAGCACAGTAGTGCGAATACGCAATAGCGTGAAGAACAATGTAATGGGTATGCACAGCAGTGCAGTGAATGTTTTGGTTTTGGAACTGCACTTGAAGCAGTCACTTGGTGAATCCCTCTGGTTAAGAGGAAGATGCTCTTCAGCATAATCTTTGGTGAATCCCTCGGTCAAGAGGAAGATGCTTTTCAACGTATACTGGTGAACCCCTCTGGTTAAGAGGAAGATGCTCTTCAACATAATCTTTGGTGAATCCCTCTGTCAAGAGGAAGATGCTTTCCAGCATAGACTGGTGAATCCCTTTGGTTAAGAGGAAGATGCTCTTCAGCGTAATCTCTAGTGAATCCTTTTGTGTGAGGAAGATGCTTTTGTAACAGCAGTTGTGAAAATCCCTCTATGTGAGGAAGACGTTTTGTAACAGTTGGTTTATTGTAAATGGATAGAAGTTTTTTTTTGCTGAAACTTTATCTTCATCAAGCTAAAATTCTATCTGCAGCAAGATCCTGTGTTGTAAAACAGAGTATTATCCTCTGTTCAAGTGCTTTTTTTTTGTTGTTTTGGAATTTATCAGAAAATTTCCAACATTGGTATCAGAGCTTGTCCAGGCTCTTTGAAGGTGTCAAAGAAGCTGGAGGAAGGTTTCTTGTTGCAGCAGCTTCTCCAGCAGAGTGAAGACTCAGTCAAGAAAGGTTTCAGGTATTTCTCAAAGTTTTTGTTTTTTGTTTTTTGTTTTGTTTTGTTTTGTTTTTTTGTGTGTTACTATTGAAGACAGACAGTTATTTTAGATACTCAGTCAAATGGCGAGGTCAAAGAAGAAAGTCACCAATCCTGCTAAAAATGTGTCTCCCTCTACTACTAAAAGAGAAGATAATCAACTTGAAAGCTTTCTATTTGAGGCCCCAACGTTCAATGGGAATTATTATATATGGGAAGTAAAAATGAGGGTCTTCTTACAGTCTCAAGGGATCGAAATTTGGGAATCAGTGATTGATGATAGTGGGAAGGATAGAGAATCCAAGGAGTACAATGCAAAAGCAACAAAGATAATCTTGGATGGGCTGCCTGATTCTGTAAAGAAGAATCTAGGAAAATATTCATCAGCAAAGGATATATGGGACAGACTTCATGACCTTCACGCAAAGGGAGCACTGACCATGACCACAATCAAGAAGGAAATTCTGAACCCATCATAGAAGCTGAAAATGAGAAGGTTGACCTCATCAAGCTTCAAGTACAAGAAAGGGATGAAGAGCTCGCCAAGCTTAAGAAGAAACTTGATCAAAGCAAAAGGAAGCATCATGAAGAAGTCATATCCATGACAAATCAATTGAATAAAGGAAAGAAGCAAGAAGATACCTTGTCAAGTCAACTTGAACAAAGGCACAAGAGAGTGAACAAACTTGTAGAAGAGATTGGACAGTACAAGGTAGAGGTCTCCTCCCTTAAGTATGAATTACAAGAAGGCAGGAAGCAAGCACAAGGAGCTAAAAAGAAAATGGAGAGCAATCAAGCAAAGAATGGAGAAATCTCCAAAATGAAGTCAGATATCATCTTCCTTAAAATAGTAGCAGCTGAAGCTACTCGTAGCAAGGAAGAAACTGAGGAACAACTTGCAAAGAAGAATAATGAGTGTGAAAGATTGGAAGAAGAGATTGTCCTCCTCAGAAAAAGGTTGAAGGGATGAAAAAAATCATGAAGAGCTCTCAAGCCTTGGATGACATGCTCAGCTACCACAGATCTCCATCTGGTAAATCAGGACTCGGGTATGTAGGTGAACCCTCAAACAAGAATGGAAATGCTTTAAGCAAAAGAGATGTGAAGAAGCCAGAAAGAAATTGTGATGCTCCTAGTTCCAGCAAAAGCAAGGAGAAAAATCAAGGCTACAATAGAAGAAATCCTATTCCAAGAAGAAATCTTGCTACAAGTAGAAAACCATCTCCAAAAAGAAATGTAGATGATGTCAGAGAGGCAAGAGGCAATGGTTATCATCAAAGGATCTCAAGGCAGAAAAGCTTCAGAAGTACATCAAGGAAACCACCATCTACCAGGTACCAAAGTTCATTTTTTGGTTATTGTTATTCTTGTTCAAACTTTGGTCATACGGCAAAATACTGTAGAGCATTTCATAGAGATAGATGTTATGGTCTCCGACAACCTCCAAGAAACAATTTTACAAGAAGAAATCATGAAATCTTATTCATGAACAATATAGAATGTTTCAAGTGTCATAACATTGGGCATATGGCACGTGATTGTAACTTAACATGGGCTCCTACGCAAGCTAGACCCACGCAAAAGAAGAAAGTTACACAAGTATGGAGAAGGAAGGAAATACAATCCGAAAGTCCTTCGAGCTCCTCAGCCAATCTAAGTTTCTTTTGAGAAGGCTCTGCCAAAAGGAGACGATGCATAGAGTTAGGGGGACCCTGTAATTTTTTATCATTATTGCTGAATTATATTAACAGTTATTCTTTGATGAAGATCTTCTTATAGGGGAAAGATATGAAATTAAATCTGCCATAAAAGCAGAGAAGAAAAGGTTGCAAGATAGCTTAGAGATGCAAAGATTGGAAATCTTGTCTGAGGCAGAGAGAAAGAGGATATTACATGATTGGAGCGCCTGAGCACAACAGTGAAAGCGATGAAAGGAAGCTGATACGAATAGGCAGAAAAGTTTTGAGTTTTTGATGAAGTGTCTGGGTATGACTATTAACCTAGCAGTTGAAATTAAAGGGGAGCGTTAGAATGTAATTTCAACTGCAGTGACAGTTGAATAGGGATCGTGAACATTTCAACAAAACCGCCATTTGAGTTCCCCGCAATTTATATTTTCCTCATTCGCGATGCGATTGTGCGATGCGATCAAATCGCAGATCGCTATCGCATATTAACTTGTTGCACCCCTGCTTTGCCCCGATTGCGATTTCGCGATGCGATCAAATCGCATATCGCAAATCGCATGATTCAACGGTTATGGCAGCGGCGACACATCTTTTCTCTTCCACCGATGCGATGTTGCGATGGGCCACGCATTAAATTCCGATAAGATATTTTCAGCTGTGAAGGATGAGAAATTAATTTATCCCCATGTGAAGTAATTAATGATATTTACCACGGTTGGTAAATGCAGGTAAAATTTTTAATTTTATTGTTTTTTATTTTACGGAAGTATGGGCACAAGTAAAACGTATGTAAGATCTTTTTGTATTGTTCATTATATATGAAAATGCAAGGGCAGACATAGTAGTGTAAAGAAAAGAGAGGCACAGCAGTGCGAGTGTGTTGTTCGTTGAGAAAACGAAAGGCAATATATGTAGCAGTGTGAATGTAGTTGTCCATTGTGAGAAAGTGAAGTGCAACAACACAGTATCAAGAAGGAGAAGCATAGTAGTGCGAATACGCAGCAGCGTGAAGAACAATGTAATGGGTATGCACAACAGTGCAGTGAATGTTTTGGTTTTGGAACTGCACTTGAAGCAGTCACTTGGTGAATCCCTCTGGTTAAGAGGAAGATGCTCTTCGGCATAATCTTTGGTGAATCCCTCTCACTACAACAAAATAGGCAATTTGCGCCAGATTTAGCACCAGATTTTAGTGCATTTTTTTCTTAATTGGGTTGAGCAGCTTGGTGCTAAATCTGCCTCTATTGTACAATTTTTAAAGCATCCTTTTTTGCACCAAATTTTACGTCTTTTTTATGCCAAATTTTCCATCATTTTTTGCATCATATTTTGCACCAAGATTTTCATTTGGTTTTACAACAGGTTTTGCTTTTAGTTTTATGCCATTTTATGCATCTATTTTTGCATCATTTTTTTCTTCCTCTTTTGTGGCATTCTTTTCTTCTAGTTTTGTGTCATAATTTGCATCGATTTTTACACCATCTTTGACATCTGATTTAGTGCATTTTTTTACATCTAGTTTGTGCCAATTTTTGCATCTGGTCTTATGCCACTTTTTGCTTCTAATTTTGTACTTATTTTTACATCTATTTTTGTGCCAGTTTCTTTGCCTTTTTTTTACACCATGTTTTCCATCCAATTTTGCACCATATGTTGAATCTGATTTAGTGCCAAATTTTGCATGCGTTTTTGCACCATTTTTTGCATCCACTTTTGCATTTTATTTATCTCCCTTTTTTGCATCCTATTTTGCACCATATTTTTCATTTAATTATGCATCATTTGTTGCATCCAATTTAGCATCATTTTTAACACCATTTCTTGCATCCAATTTCGCATCCTTTTGAGCATCTAAATTTGCATCCTATGTTGAACCATATGTTGCATCACCTTTGCATCCCATTTTGTGTCTATTGTTACGTTCAATTTTGAGCCATTTTTTCGTCTACTTTTGCATTTGTTTTTGCACCAAATTTTGAATGATTTGTTGCACCTCATTTTACATCCAATGTTGAATCTCAATTTGCATTCAAATTTGAGCCATTTTTATGCCCATTTTTGCACTTTTTTTTCTTTCTTTCTTTCTTTCTTTTTTTTTTTCTTTTTTTTTTTTTTTTTTTTTTTTT
>APFE030256098.1:0-14387 GCA_000404065.3 Pinus taeda
TGTATCTGATAGGGGGGGAAATGATGGTCATCTACAAGCTTCAAAGCCACATCAAGCGAGCCTGAGCCACAACTTTCCACACCAGTTTCAGAGTTGTAGCCAGAGACAAAGATGCCCCTGAGCATGCCTTCAGTAGGCAATCTGGGACACTTCCTCTAGCAGAAGACTTCAGCTTCTTGCCAGTTTTGGAAGAGTTCCGGGAACAAAATTGAGAACAATTCCTCTAGCAGAAGACTCCAGCTTCTTGCCAATTTTGGAAGAGTTCCAAGAATTGCATTAAGCATTCCAGAGTTGTTGGTCATCCTTAAACCATCACAGGTTGAGACTTCCCTTTTCAGGTTGAAGTTTTACCTTTCATGCGGGGTGAGACCTGCCTTTTATGGTTGAACGTTTCCCTCTTTAAAACAATAGGATCACTTCCTCTAGTAGAAAAATTTAGTTTCTTGCCAGTTTTGGAAGAGTTCCGGGAACTGTATTAAGCGTTCCAGTGTTGGTGGCCATCCTTAAACCATCGCCCTTTATACCAACATTTCATAGAGCACATTCAGCCTAGTGCTGCCATGCATTTTTTCACATTTTTTATTACAGCTCTCTTCTTGGACTCATACATGACCCTTCAGATTAAGGGGGGGAATGTTGGACACCTAATCCTAAATGGGTTAGTGTGGAAGCCGAATGGACAAAAGGAGTCCAAGAGACCTTGGGATGTGAAACCCAAGAGTCACATAATGTACTATAAATGTAAATCTGTTGTTAATAAAATTGAACTCACATACTTTATCTTTCCTATCTTTCTTGTTGTCCATGTGTGTTTAACAGTTGTGATCAATAAAATAACTGTGTTTCGTGTTTTATGTAATCGCTCTTTTCTCTCTCTCTATCTTTCTAACATGGTGTCAGAGCTAGTTTGCACTTAACTCCCTCACAAGAAGGTTAGGAAGATGAGAAAGATTTGAAGATATATTCTCTATACACAGTTTAGTGTGTGACTTTTGTGTGCTTGTGTGTATATTTGTTCACCATCTAAATATGTTTTATTATTTTAGGTGGTGTTACAATGAGATCTCCATTTTTCCAATACATTATTTTGACAATATGAGGAATTGTCGGGATATGGAAAGAGCATCCAAGAAACCATTGGTGCAATTTATTAAAGCATTCAATATTTCCAGGCCTCTTTCACACAAGCCTCTTGATGAGGATGAATCTGCAAGAATCTCCACTAAAAGAGAAACAACCATGACTTCTAGAAGGTTGACTCAATTTTTTTTCCCAGCTAGGGGAGAGATGTCTAATGTTGTGCAGTATTGGTCCCACCAAACAACCAGAAATTGAGACTTTTGCAACCAATATTTAAACAAACATAAATAAGATTAAGTATAAATAAGTACTAATTTATGTCCAATATTTCCAAATACATTGACTAAGCCCACAACTGTCCATAAATATTATCTTAATACTTAAGAGTGCAAACCATATTAACCCAACTAGAAAATCGATAAAACCATAAGTGCTTCCAAAATGGTCTATTCCAGAAGTACAAAGTAGCAGTAACTTCAACCCCCACTCATCATAACTGAAGCTTTGTTTCCGAAATAAATATCCATACCTGCACATAATAAAAGGGAATGTGTGTCAGCAATAATTACTGTGTTGTTCAACAACTAAACCCCCTATGTTCAATAAATGACACCCAACCCAATAACATTTAAACGCACTTTGTTCAATAAATGACACCCAACCTAATAACTGCAATAAATGACATCCAACTCATTCTATTTCTGATTAAAACAAATCAAAGCACATGGATCAACAAATAACAAATTCCTAACCATTAGATCACATCAAATTAAATCCAGACCACACATTCAAAATGAAGCCATTGCAGTCCATGTCCATCCATGTCCAACAATTAAATTCAAGTGCCAAAAACTATAAAAGAAGTTCAATCACTGTTGAAGTTGCATGCTATGCTTTCAAACTATTCAGCAACCTTGAAGACAGAATATCACAAAACAGTTGCCAGTATATCCAGGTTAGTTATATCAGTTACAACACATTTTTCTTACTGTTCTGTTTCCATTTATCAAAGTTCTTACAGTTTCAGTTCTTATAGATTTAGTCTCACTTTCATGAAAATCAACACACAACCTACAGTTCTATTTCAGAATTCATCTTCTTACAGATTCAGTTTCACTTTCATGAAAATAAACACACAACCTACAGTTCTATTTCACAATTCACCTATTTCTATTTCTATGTTCAAACTTATAGATGTATTGATGTGCCCGACAATATTTATTTGCTTGGTGTGCTTGGCAAGAAAATATAGACATCATGCAAAAATATGTAGGAACATGATGATCAACTCAATTGAAATTTGATGGACTAATTCTGTGAGCTACTATCCAAAGATAGATAGGTTATAAGACTTGTGAATAATGGATTCCTACCACAATTTAATGTAGTGATTTAGTAACATTGACTCTGTTCAAATGACCTGCTGTTATATCCTATGTTACTGTAACATGCAGTTACATTCTCTGTTCCTAAAACCTAGAGTTACCAGGGTTTAAGTTAGTGAGTGAAATTCATTAACAGGTAGGTTAATACTGAAATCTACTTTAACATGACCTATGAATAGGAACTAGAAATGCAACCCATGGACCATCATTTTACAAAAGGCTACAGTTACCACCATCATCTTAGCTCGCAATTCCACTTAAAAGTCTACCATATGCTAACTCCCAATTAATGGGTCAAAATGTTTCGTTACAGCTGCGATAAGAACTAATGCCTAAGAGAGATTACTTCAAAAGCATAATCAAATGACTACTACATAGTGAGATCCCATAAATATGTCGATGAGGAAAATAAAATTGAATTTACCAGGCAAATCCAGGGGCTCGTTTCTGTAATCGAAACCCTTGTATGAGGCCAGCAATAAACATCATCAAAACTAATGGTAGCAATGGAAGGGCCCTATTGGAAAGTTATTGTACATAAGGGGAACCTATCAGAATGAAGGACCACAAAAAAGGCATAACCAACCTCAAACTATTGCAAATATGGCAAACTGCACCCTCTTTACTCCTATTCACTTTATCTAATTGGATATATGAGGTCAATAATTACTCAAAACATTACAAATTGATAATATGCTTTCTTGATTTAAGAAAAAGGCATGGCCTCTCTTATATACGTAGACAAGATGCAAATAAGAGTTGTAGTTGAAATGAATGTTTACATGATTAGAAACTTCAACCGTAAGTGACATGAGGAAAAAATTTGTTATGGTGGCAAAGTTGTGATCAAGAGTGCTTCAGGGGTCTCTAGTTGGAGCCTTGGTCAAATTAAATACCATGCTTGGTTTGGCCAATGATAACTCCTTGATAGCTAGAGATCCATTTCTGGAGAAGTGAATCCTTACAGAAAACAACAAAACAACAAAACAATATTTGAAGTAGTCAAACCGAACAAGAGCTCTATTGGGAAATGCATAAGAAAAACAATCAATACAATCATGGTATTTTAAGTGTAAAGACAAGTTATCAAAACAACAATCGCTGATAATTTTGAAGACATACAACAAAATGACTCTGTATATTTGATTTTTCAAGGACACTAACATACATGTTGATAATTTCTTGTAATAAAGCAGAAGTATTTTTGCCTTGGATGAAAGCATAATTTACAAATATTCTAATGTCTAAATGCATGTAATAATTTTACAGGTTGTTGCATCTATGGCAAAAGGAAGTTATGCTTCTCATACAAGGAGAAGTGGCAGGAGAGTGACAAGGGGTGTGCAACTGCGATGCACATTGTCTGATGAGGACATGACAACTGATGTCAATGTCAACAATTCCATAAGGAACATTGTTGAGGATAACCATGTGACGTAGCTGATGTTAACAGACCATCAGCCACAGAACCACCGTCAACAACAGTCCAAGGGGCAAGTTCAACTAAAAATATCAGTGCTATAAGAGGATGGAAAAAATAACAAATGTTGGTTGCAATTGACGACATAGAGTTTAATGGATACTTAGTTCGGGCATATGAAAAAAAACATGGTATTCCTCCCTCATCAATGCATTATTGGATAAATGGATCGACTCATACAAAACGTAGAGGGTCTCTTACAGTTAGGACTAAGGAGGAGGAGGCCAAGGTGGTTGAGTGGTGTAAAGAGATGGCCCAATTGGGACATGGGCTAGAGTTGATACAACTCAAATCCACAGTTTCTCAAATTTGTCATGCGAGGCCAAACCCATTCAAAGATGGGTTTCCTGGTAAATCAGGGTGATTTAGGTTTAAAAAAAGGCATCCAGAACTTATATTGCATACTGCTGAGGGCCTTGATAGAGACAAAGCATTAAATTTGTGCCCTGCAGTTGTGCAAAAGTTCTATGACACACTTTCTAATGCTTAAGATAAACATTCTTATGGAGTAGACCATATATGGAATTGTGATGAAATACATTTACAAGCAGGGAGGAATTGTGGCATGCGGGTAATTACCAAGAGCGGGAGTAGAAATGTGCCAAAGATTTTGCCTCAGAGTAGGGAGTGGATAACTATTTTATGTTGTGTCAATGCAATTGGTACTTCAATCCCAGGATTTTGCCTACTCAAAGGTAAAAATCAACTGAAAATTTATATACAGATCGTGAACCAGGTGCATGCATGGCTACACATCCCCATGCATGGATGACTAAAGAACTATTTTTAAGTTGCCTTTTTCACTTTGCTACATTGGTACCAGGTGGCATCTCACTTAATAACAAAAACCTATTGATATTAGATGGCCATGGGAGCCACATGGTTGTACAAACAATTGAAGAAGAAAACAATTTAGGCATCAACCTGTTGACATTTCCCACTCATACTTCTCACAGACTGTAACCCCTTGATGTTAGTGTGTTTGGCCCTTTCAAGAACTATTTCAGGTCGAAGGGTGTTGCATGGATGGCAAAGAATCCAGGGGTTGAGGTGAAAAGGTTTGAGCTAGAAGAGCTTGCAAGTAAAGCTTTTAAAAGGGCTTTGACAACATCAAATATCAAGGCTAGCTTTAGGAGGACAAGAATCTGGGCACTGAACTATTATGCTCTTATGCATGATACTGGTTGTAGCCAAGCGTTTCATGTGGATGGTCAGGAAGAAGGGAATTCCCAAACTTGTGTTGAAGTGCAAGAAGTAGATGTCCAAGACGATATTGTTGCAGCTGGTAATATGATTTCCCTCTCTCAAGGACACTTATATGCTGAAGATGATGAAACTGTATGTGAAACACAATATAACCATGAACAAATTTGCAGTAACATGGAGATCATTCCACCAACTCTAGAACATGAAACTCCTGTTGCTGATATTGTTAATGACATTGTTGAACATGCACTTGACAATGACCAATTGACATTGCCAAGCCAAGTAACACAACCTTCATGGCTAGCAGAAGAAATGATTAATATGAATCCACATACTGTCTCAGCAACCAATGAAGAAAGCATGAACATACCCTCACAACCAGCAGAATTGAACAGTGAAATTGTTCATTTTTTTGTGGACAATAGATGAATGGAAGAAGATGAAGCACATAATGAGGCATCAAATGAAGATAATGATATTGTTCAATTAGCTCCATCAGATATTGAAAGGGAAGTACCAAGCAATGACATGCAGGTAGGAGGGGTGGAGAAGACACTTGGTTGGTTCCTAAAGCTACTAGTAGGGAGAGTATCAATGAAAAAAAAGCAAGGTGCACCAAGTAGTCTTCGTCTAGACTGAAGCTCACAGTTACTCACCTCAGAGGACTATATAAACCTGCTAGTTGAGTGTGAAAAAAAGAAATTTGAAATGAAAGAATTAAAACATAAAAAGAAGGATTTAGTCAAGGAGAAGAAGGCAGTAAGGATTGTTGTAGCATAACATCGAGCAAATGAAAGGATTGAAAGAGATAAAGCAAGGCAAGTTAAGGACCAAAAAAAACAAATGGCAAGACAAGAAAAGGAAAAAAGAAAGGCACAACAAATGCTTGAAAAGGAACAAGGGATGATCAATATGGTTGATAATGATACAAGAATAGCTGATGAAACTAGGATTATTTCGAACTCATTGGATTCCATTGCAGATAATACACCATTATTCCAAGATGTCATAAACATTCAAGTGCCTCACTTGCAAACTAAGGGTTTACCCACTTGCCTTATTCCTACCAGAGTTGGTGTCAATTATATGTATGCTCATTACACACCTCCACTTAATGCAGGGGTCAGTAGTGCAAATGTGAGGTATGGGTACTCAATACCTCCATGGTTGGAAGCTGCAAATTGGAGTCAATCATATGGCAGCAATCAACCATTTTATAATCAACCCTTGATAGGTAGACCAACCTATCTAGCTCAAGAAGGTAACTCGAAGAGTTTTGGCACTCAAGATCCTTAGGGCCATAATGAATAGGGGTGTCATATGCTTTTGGTTGTAACCACATTATTATGTGGATTTTGGATGGATTATATTTTTTTTTTGTCATAGAAACATTTTAGCTTACAACCTAGGTTGTTTTATTTCATAATGTGTGTGACATTGTAGCCAAAATCCATTTTAGAAGGAACACCTATAGTCTATTATAATGTAGAAATCTTACAAGATTCTCAAGGTCATAAAGAATACAGGTGTCATATGTTTTTGGCTGTAACCACATTATGATGTGGAGTTTGGATGGATTGTGTGTTTTTCTTGTCATAGAAACATTTTGGCTTACAACTTAGGTTGTTTTATTTCTTTGAAACGCTAACAGCATTATGGTTCTATGCATTCACTACATTGAAAAGCCAACAACAGCTTGGTTGGTTGTAAAGTAGTTTTATTTGCGAGCTAAGATCAAATGTTTATAAAAAATTTATTATTAACATTGAAAGACTATTTATTACAGTGGAAGAAATTCTTTAACCTAGGTTGTTTTATTGCTTCGAGGAAGGATATGGCATAATAAATTCACCATCTAGGGCTAAGCGAATGAGAGGGAAGATATGTGGATGTGATCCTTCATACACTTGGATAGTGCCATGGTCCATTGCAACAACATCAAGGGAAACTGAAGATGAAGCTAGAGGTGACAATGCTTGAGAGTAGGACAATGCCTAAAATGCTTCGGATCTAGCAGTTCCTTTAGATGATGAGAAAGTAATCATCAACAAGAAGAAACCATCCAGATATGTTCCATGTCTCATATCTTGCTAGGTCCCTTACTATAATTTGACCTCTGCCCTCATGAAATACAGATTAAAGAGGACAAATTCCTACTGAATGGCTTGGCATCTATGAATTTTTTCAAATGATGAGGAAAGCTGCAGCAATCATCCACATCCACACAGTCTCAAAATCACTAATCGACATGCTTACTAAGTTCAGTGACATCCACAAGCCTATCTCCAAGATGATGGTGTGGAAGGAAAAGTAAACGTTAGCAACCCTCAACTGAAAGTAGCTAATTTAGAAACTAAAAGCCATGCACAAAAGTCACCTTTATGTTAATTTTAGATATGACTTCTATAAGATTCCTTCTCTACTTTAATAATGCAACAATTTTGTTAGGAACGATGATAAGTATAGGAAGGATATATTATGCAAGAGTTAATATTCCCGAAGAGTAGCAAGAACATGTTGTGTTATATGAAAAATACAAATGAGAATGTCAATGTAATTTTTTGCAATGAGATGAGATGCAAACATGCAATTCTCAAATAAGAAAGACAAAAAGAGAAACCAATCAAGTCTACCACCCAATGGATGCAAACATAATAGTTAGACCTGAAACAAATGGCTCAAAAAATACACCAACCTTTGAAATATTTAAGAGAGATGATATCAGTCCACAAAAGATGCTACGATGATAACTTAGATACTTATTCCCCTTTTGAAATTGTTATGTCAATTAATATTATGTCTTGGGGCTTCTTTTTTCACTGCAAAGATGAACAATATTTCACAAAATAAATCACTTAATACTTCACCATTAGCTTCAAAATGATGCTCCCAAGACTGATAAGTGATTTCTTATGGATATTAAACCTTATCAAATTGATTTCTTCCTACTTAAAAAAGTACACCAGATCTCGAAAAGCATATTTCAGATATCATAAAACATAAACCAGACCTTAGAAAAACACTTGGAAAGTCAGCAACAGAAAAACATATGACTTTATTAGCCTCTTATGGTCAATGTGTAATGGTCTTAGGCTTATTATTATTGTCTTATGGTATTTATTAAGTCACAGTAGCAATATGCTTCAGATCTAATTATTCGTGCAGTCAAGAAGGATGATAGAAAGTAGGCCACTGTAAGCAGTTTTTCAACTTTGAAAGAATAACCTAGATCTAAGTAAGCTTACCTACAAGCACATACTTCTGTTAAATATATTAACTCTCAAACACATCCATCTTCTATTGAATACAGAAAGAAGTTAATACACAATAATAGCTCAAAACCAAAACTCACTAACCAACACAATGATGCACCCTACATATCCTTTCTCAGATAACAGAATAAGGTAAAATAATGTCTCTAAACACGTGCAATAAGAATTTGGTTTCATTGTGTCAAACCCTAACCCTTCTTAGAACACCTAGTACACCCTAGCTCCATGGATAACTACTATTTAGCAAATCTACTGGTGCCTCCTATAGAACTAAGCTCTCATCCAGAAATAGACAACACCCATAAAAGAATCTTGGATAGCCTAAGGATGTACGCTATTTGAAAAATGGACCATGCCAAATTGAATAGTAACAAAAGACAAACTAGAATTGCTAAATCTGAACAACCTGTAGAATGGAATTGATTGAAGGTGAAAACACTGGAAAGATACTAAGATTAGCATATGCAAGTTAACACAAGTATGCACCCTCTACACTCCTACATAATTGCACCTCCCCTACACTACAAATTAGCGATGTGCCATCTCTATGCAAGGGTTGTTTTACAAAACCCAAGACATGCATTTAAAGCATCTCATTGCTATATGAATCTGCAGCATTGCTATTCCATTCAAACAAGAATATTGTCTACACAAAAAATAAGAAATTTTAAGAAGGAAGCCAATTACCCTTATCTCACAATGTTCAACCCAAAAAGAACATTAAGGAAATGGCTAAGAAACTATTACACTTTCCAACAATAAATTTCTTCATTATGCTCAATCCATTGTTGAGTAGAAAACAACAGAAATAGCATCAGGGGGATCATAGGAAACAAAAGGGCATCACTGAAGCAGTATGAAGACTCAAAGTCCATGGAAAATGGTGATAACCCTGAAAAATTTGAAAACCTTCGGAGGTAGAAGAAAAACGACTACAAGTCGAAACCTAAACTGAAATACTCTATTTCCACCTATCGGTCTAGGGTTTGAGGAACCTACAAGGAGCCAGAATAAAAACCACTAACCTGAAAAACCATAAAACCCTAACCTGCAAAACCCTAAACCCTCAAAACAAAACCCCTAACCTAGAAAACCCAAAACCTGCCTAAAACTCCAAGTGCAAAGTTAACAAAAATTCCAATAAACAAGGTGAGGTGTTGAAAAACACAAGGCGAGGTGTTGAAAAACACATCAGCAATAGCTGGTAGGATTAAAATTATACTAGATAGAAGCCATTTCCAAGTCTAGAGCCCTCCACACCTTCGCCAGACCTTCTCTAGAGCTCACCACACCTATAACAAGTTGGAAATTAGAAAATGGAGAAATAAAAAAAACCAAAAAAACCAAAACAAAACCAAAAAAACCTGCAATTACCTATAAGTGAAACCTTCAACCTCGAATTAGTTAAAATTGGTACTAGCTCCTCCCCGAACAACAAATAGTGTGAATTAAACAACCACCAAGGAAACCCTAAACCATTGGCAGTCCAGAATGACCGACAATTGCAGGCGGAAAACCACAAGAAAAACAGAAACCCTATTCCAACCATGGATGCGTGCAAGCAAGCAATGGCAGACATCAGCTCAACCATGGCGGATGAAGCGCATAGGTAATGAAGACATCCCACAGCATCGTCGGTGGAGGGCTTCCCCCAAAAACTTGACCCCAACAGAAAAACAAGAGGCAAACCAGACATCGCGGCAAATAGGTGGAAACAACACTACGGAAGGTCGGCAAACAAGTTTTGAACCCTTGACACACTACAGAACACGTGGCAGTCCACGTCAGACATGTGTTGTACAAGATCATGTGCGATTCACATGGGTGTAGGCAAGGTGAAGGGGAGGGCACACATGTAATGGCATCCCTCTCCTACAACAATATAGAAAATGATAAAAATACTTGCCTTGGTGGGTAACAATAATATGGATTTTCTTAGAATTTCCACCATATCCTTTGTTATTCCCTGGTCATGTGTTATACTTCCCATCACTTACTATTTCTTGGAGAAGCACAACAAAATTCTTCTTTCCTTCAAAAATTATATGTACAAGAAGGTATATAATGCAATGCAAAGAATCGATGGAAGTAAGTGATTCTCATACCTCCTCCTCTACAACTGGAAAAATCACAAAAAGCATTCCTTGTGCCTCATCACAAATGTCCACCATGTTCTACAATCTATTTAGCACCTAGATACTTTATTCTACGAAAATGGATGCCATAACACAAGCCACATTAGAAGACCTACTGAGGGCCATCCAACCATTCAAGAAGATGGCTAAAATTTGAAATAATCTTAAAGCATGGCTTTTATATGTCTAATTGTCATCTTATTATTTTGAACATTGATAGTTATGGTTCCTGTGGTATTTTATATGTGTGACTAGGAGGTATTTATTGTTTGGACAGTCCAATATGGAGTGATATGTTTTATGAAGATGTTATGCACAAAATTTTAATGGATATATGAAGGAGGATGTCTCACACATCTACAGATTCTTTTTGTTATATTTTTGAGATGATCTATATAAAGAACAACAAAGAACATACAAATTATTGAATAGACTAATGTGACCCGTCATGCTCTGAAATCATTAGCCATAGGTAGTCCTTAATAAGTTCAAGCTGGTGTGATCTATCAAGCTCTGAGATCATCAGTACATGCTATTTTATACAAGGTCAAGTTGTACAATTGTCTTCTCAAGATATGTGGTACCCATAATGTTATCCCAGATAACTAGTGAATATAGTAGAAGGCCATATATCCAACATATGGTGTAAGTTCCATAGGATGCTTCAGTATCGAGACTGGCCCGTTGCGCCTCGAGAGGTCGTGAAGCATCAATTATGTAAAGTACATCAAGGATTGTCTGAAGTGGTTATGTCTTAAATGGATCAACTGGGAAGCTCGAAAATGTGGTGAAGAAAAGATTGGAATCCATGAAATTTCCGAGTGGATATGTGTGCTAATGATGACCATATCAAACAAATTTCACAAAGATTCATCCATTATTGTAATATCTAGTTTCTGTATTTGTCATGTAAGCATTGCAGGAGGTTATTGGAAGTAATGGTTCCATGACTTCCATGTTGTCCTGAGTTGTAATTTGAGTTGTAATTGTGTTAGTTCCTAAGTTATTAGTTGTACTACCTATTTCTAGTAATCTAGATCCACTATTCTTGGATTTAGAAGTATCATGTTCTCCTATATATGTAATTCTTGTGATCAATAGAAAAAGTGTGATGTGTTGTGTGATATCTCTCTATTTTTTCTATCATGGTATAAGAGCTATTTTTTTTCTATTTTTTTCATGTTTTTGGCAATCGATCATTGCTCTCTCTCTAATTTTCTAATAGAGTTTACATATAATGGTGAACTTGAAGTATTAGGATTTATCTACGAGCTATTCGGGTTGGGGTTTCACTTGTATAACATTAGTGAAAAGTTGAAACATGGGTTTACCTATTAAGTTTTGTATGCCTTTAATAATACTATTTTCTTTCACTGATTAGAGGAATCCAAAACTATACCAGTGTCATACTCACATGAATTAATATCAATTCCAACTGCTACCACTATAAAACATAGGCATGTGTTTAGGCCATTTACCGCACACAAAAGGTGAATCGAGAGATTTGAACATTGGACCTCCTTGTGCATATTACTTCATTTACATGGCACTTTCTAGTTGAATTTCCCTAAGGGGTGGAAAGAATAATATTATTATTATAATTTATATTAATATTATCAATAACAATTTTACTATTTAATATATAAATGTTTTTATATTTAATTTTTAATATTAATATTAGTATAAAATATTAATATTATCATAATTTTAATGTTAGTAATGAAAATAATGTGATTAGAATTAATTAATTAACAATGTGATTAAATTTTTTTTCATTTTTATAATATTAATATTTAATATTAGTAATATTAATGTTACTACAGGATATAATATTAATAATATCTTTAATTATACCTAGTGACAAATCGAGGGGAATCAGGGAATGCGACATGGGTTTTCCAACCTATGTGTCACTCTCGAATTAGCGTGAGATCCCTATCGACAACTAGGTCACATGCAAACCCGCATGAGGATTCATTTCACTATTGAATGCCAATTAACAACATTTACAATAGTCTTATCATTCTTGTACCATATGTGGGCTAATGTATTTTGCGATGACAGTTAAGTTCCGAAAGGAGTTTAGGTGAAAGAATCTTAGTTTTTATTGCTCTTGCATTGTTTTGTGTGGAACACTCCAAGAAGCAGAGGCCATGTCTAAGTTCAAGAAAGGCGAGGGGAATCCATGGTGGGTTGGGTTTTGAGAACAAGAATATGCAGAGGCTTTGAGTAGAGAAAAATTAGGCATTAAGCCAAAGACTGAGAGACATACTGAGGTTAAAGTGCTTTTAATGCCTCGGGTGCACGAGGCTCATCCATATTTGGTATAAACATCTTCATCTTGCACCTTTTTATGCACTAGAAAATTTCATGCCTTTTAGTACTAGATATGTCTGGTTTGTTGGGATAGTGGTTTGGCTCAAAGAAGGGCATTTCTAATAGCCCCTTTTGGTTGATTTCAGTAAGTGGAGTTATCTCGAGATTTTTCGTTGGTTGTTTAGTCTTTATCTTGGGTGGTTGACTGGTAAATGTGCGTCGAACTATGGTTTTATGTGGGAAATTTTTTTCTACTATTGTAGGGGGGCTTCTTGGTCATAAAGTTATCTAGTCTCACTAGCATTGGCATCTGCACTCCCATGTCAAAATTTTCTTCATCTTGTGTGGAGTGGTGGGTGGGATTTTTCTTCTCTAGGGTTCAGAGGACAAGTGGTGACTTGGTTGTTGAGTTGATACCCACCTTGTATAATTTTGGTGTGGCCAATGAAATTCAATGAAATTCTTCTAGGTAAGCATCATGCACGTTGGGGGTCAAGATTGGATGTGATTTTTTTTTTGTCGAAGCCACACCCCTTTATGCTTAGAAAGGCCAACAAGTGCATTAGCAAGGAAGTTTTCTTTAGCTAAGAAAATAATGTTGGCGAAGAGGAAGCATATTCGTTTACTGATAGGTTCTCTGGATACCATCAGCTAAAGATCGCGTCGAAAGACACAAGCAAGGCTACCCTCGTGATGGAGTGGGGATGCTTTCAGTATAGGGTAATGCCTTTTGGACTTAAGAATGTGCTCGCAATATTTTTGTGCGTAGTCATTGCGCTGTTGAATGAGTTCATTCACAAGTTTTTGGAGGTATACTTTGCCAGTTGGACTTTTTTGGGCTAGTAAAACACCATGTAGCTAGCTTGTGCTTGATGCTGGATATGTGTCGGAGGTATTAGATTATGCTAAGCATGAAGAAGTGTCTATTTTATGTCCCGTTCAAAATATTGTTGGGTCATGTAGTGTGTAGGCAGGGATTAATGGTGGACCAAGCTAAGATCATGGTTAAAATCAATTTGGAGGCACCAAGAAGTGTTAAATTATTACGCACAACACTGGGTCATACTAGTTATTATCAGAAGTTCATCAAGAGTTATGCTCAGATTACCACACCAGTGGAAAACCTATTGAAGAAGTATGCTTCATCTTGTTGGAGTGAAGAATGTTAGCGAAGCCTGGATGTATTGAAAGAAAAAATGGTGACCTCCCTAATCCTGGTTTTCTTAGAATGGAAGAAGGAATTTCATATGCATGTGGATGCATCATGTATTGAGCTGGGAGCAGTACTAACACAAGTTAGTGAAGGAGAATCAGATCACCTGATAGCATTCATGGGTAGGAAGTTGTCGAAGGCTAAAAAGAACTATTCAACAACACAGCATGAAGGGTTGGCTATGGTGTACGAGCTCCAAAAGTTGAGGCATTACTTGCTAGGCAGACACTCTAAGATGTACATGGACCATTCTACATTAAAGTACCTGGTCAGCAAGCCTGTGTTGGGGGGGGGGGGGAT